>JANRGW010013492.1:0-48122 GCA_024733675.1 Psilopsiagon aymara
TCACGAGAGCAGAGTAGAGGGGCAGGATCACCTCCCTCGACCTGCTGGTTGCACTCCTTTTGATGCAGCCCAGGATAGAGGAAGGCACAACATGGTGATAGGAGCAGAACAAAGTCACCTGAAAAATCTGACACATACTCTGACCTATCTTCATATGTTCCTATCTTCTGACTTCAAAATGGGATAGGCAGGAGTATATCTGTCTAATGGGACCAGAGGAGGCAGAGTCAAACTAATAAGGTAAGGACAGAAATAGAACAAATGGCAAAGATGTCACATGGATAGGCAGTGTGAGGGCACTAAGAGAAACGAAGGACTGTAAAGGATGCTGTTCCTCCTCAGATGCAAAGCAGTCACAAACAAGAGCAGATTTAGTGACTAAATGCCCAGAAGCAATGACATCTTTTCCCTTTTTTCCTACATTTTATGTTCTGTGTGACAATAGTTTGTTGTTCTGCAGCACAGAAACTCAGGCTTCCTGTTCTAGGAAGGCAAAATATAAATAAACAATGATGCTTTCCAGAAGGAGGGTGTAAGTGCAGATCTAGTTCTGAAACAGATGCGGCTTCTTGGGGAAAATACCGAACAGTTCACTTAGGTTTGAATCCTTGAAGTTTCATTCTTCTGAGTTCATAGTTTAACAACAAATAGTTGTTTCTTCTTGTGGAAATGTTGGTGGGTACAGATCATTTCACACAAAGGGGCTACTCTCCTTTGCTTGTCTTTCCTTTCCTGTGAAACACTTAACACTGTTATTTGGAAAAATCTCAGCTATGTGCTGCATTTGAATTGAAGGAAGGAGTGTTGTGACAGCAGGGGACATAGCGAGGTGCCTAGTGTGGTTGTCGTATTGTGTGTTGCTCCTTTTGATTCTTCTACATAGTTCTGTGCAAAGACAGCTGCAATAATGCATCTTGAGAGCATTAAATGTATCTTGCATATTCAACACAGAAAATAAATATCAGATTCTCATACTACTGTATATTGCTCAATAAATTTGTCCCATTGCTTGCCATATCCATAGCATAGTTTGTCTTTTCTCTCTTTTGCCATTTAGCATTTCGTTTGCCTCTTATTTTTCTCTTTTTAATTTTAAGATATTGCAATCATCTTGGTATTGTTCAGATGGAAACAGGACTTCTTTACTTGCAAAGTCCCCAGGTGAACTCTGAAATAAGTGGAATATAGTTGCTGATGTCTGATATTTACTTGGATCTGAAACTTATACCATTCACACTATAACAGACTGTATTTTACAATCAGGAGGCCAAATCCATGACTGGCACAGCTCCACTGAACTCACTGGTGTTGAACTGCTTTATTGAGTTGCTTTGTGAATATAGATATCGCAAGTGGATGTGCTTGCAGTCCTGTGAGTGGAAATATCAATGCATTTCAGTATAGCATAATTTTAAATATAATTCTAAACTTTTTTAATTCCTCTAGAGACATTATGTTAGTTTTATTAATAAGGGGGAAGTGTCTTTTCTCCAATATGCTTTGTTAGCCTATACTGAGAGAAAAGCTGTTCTTTGAGTCTATTTCAACTGTAAAATTGGAAGCATCTCTATGACATAACTGCTTTACAAGGTATTTGAAACTGGAACTGTGCTTTTGGGAATGAGATCACATCATAGGCATTAACCAGTGTGGTTATTTCATTGCCCAAAATACGTGGGAGAAATCACTTCTGAGAATTACTTTATTATTTTAAATGTGTTCCTGTGCTGCATATCCCACCCACCTCCAAGTTCCAGACTGACCTTCAGCTACTTGGATTCTCCTCTTTCCCCTTCATTCAGCCAGTGCTGGCTTTAGTTCACACTTCTGTTTGAATTTCCAGTTCTCAAAAGAAAACTGTTTCTCCATGGACCACTGTATACATGTATGTTCACCAGCCTACCACAGAGTTCTCTCATTTCCGGTTTCAAATTAATACTTATATGTCATACCCCACTTCTGCCTATTATAGCCATGTCTGTACCAGCAAATAAGGCTCAAGCGCTCATTCATAGTTTTTGATGCTAAGTGCTAGGCTGCTTCTGTCACACCAGCCTCCACTCTTGAAGGTGGGGATTAGGGAACAGCATGGGATGGAGATGGTTCACAGTGGGCAGCAAGGGTCAAACAACTGTTCCAAGGATGGAGTTCCGCAGTATCCACTCAAGCTGTCATGTGCTTCCTCTCCTGACCTGTTGGATATACTAGTAGAGATGTAGCTGATTTGTAAACTCCAGAGTCTGATTACAATTTTCCTGATCTGACAGAAATGATGACCCAGATTGTGCCTACCCCATAAGTAGCCACTGTATAGTTTGAGATGAGAACTGGGATTTCATTTCAATTGTAGGCTCCACATACTGTGATGAAGGACTGGCTTTTTCACTACTTTTAGTGCAATGTTAATCAAATGAGTACCGATATACACATGTTAACTGATAATCCTACTTTTAAGGCTTAAATAAAATTACATTTCACCTTCAGAAGGTGTTGTTTATTCCAGCTTTCTTACACACACCTAACTGTATATTAAACTATAACTCGGGGTGATGAATATTCAGAAGTTGATGGATTTTAGAAAGTAAGATTTTCATTAAGAGGACGATATCACAACTCAGTTTACAAAAATATTCTGAATATTTATTGCTTGCAGTAGCTAAAGCCAAATCATAAATTGAGATGTTAAAGTTCAGTTTGGATGGTACAATTTTTCAGAAAAATCTCTATATTATTTGTACCTCTGCATCCAGGTTCCTGAATTTCTCTGGCTATATCTTAGGAATCAGACAGAGAGAGCATGTATAGCAAAATAACAGCAAAAAAGAGTATTTAAAATTACATAGCTTTTACACGTCTTGGACATAAACTCTGATTAATATCAATACAACAAGAGCAGTCATTACTTAAACAGGAAAGTAAACCCTATATTATTACACAGGAACATGTCACCATACCCTGCTTACTCCCTCACTTGTACAGACTATAAGAGGGGTACTTAATGTGGAGGACTAGCTAATGATAATAGTAACTATTCAGTTATTGATCTTTAAAAAATACTTTTATCGTCTTGTAAGTCATTTGTTCATGTGTACTGCTTTGTATGTATGTTTCTTGGCTGGTTTGTTGCCATGTAAAGCAAGTTTTACTCATTTATTCAACAATCTGTGCAAATTTAACATCATTTGGTTAATGATTTCCCTGCCAAATTCAGAGAGACAATTGTATTTAACTACAAACCTCATTTTAATATCCTATTTAAAAGTCTAATTGAACCATCACTATTTTGCCATTGATTTGTTGGATCTTTTTATGTTATCTTGGAGATTTTGATGTTGCTTCCTTACAGCTCTATTGATATTTATAACATGGACGGCATGTTTCTAGAGGCATAAAAGGGTGGAAAAGAGCTCTCTGATGAGATACAGTTCGATTAAGAAAGGTCTAAGGAGGACCCTTCTATAAGATGGAGATGTTCTATTAATGACAATGTTAAAAGAAAACAAGCAGCTAAAACTGGAGAACGTTATAGCAATAATGTTAATGGAATTAGCCATGGAACTTCAGGTTAAAAAACAAGAACAAACGATGAATGCTAAACCAAGAGCCAGCTCTTCAAATATTTCAATAAAATATGTTACATCTGTAAATAATCCCTTCTAGCAGCAAGAAAAATACATAGATTAATAATAAAAAATTGTGGGTCAACATGCAATCTGAGTAAGGCAGTTGGAATGTAAAATGACTCTTGTAGAACAGGTCCAGCCTTTGGTGGGTACTGTGATGGAGTACTGGTTGGCAAACTGCTGCTGCAAAAAATACTGCAGAATCCAGTGCTGGATTTCTCAAATTCTGAAATCCAAGAGCACAATTACCTCAGATGTGGTAGGTCCCATTTATAAACAAGATGGTTCTGGTGCTATAAAAAAATCCAAGTTTTGCTCAGTCTAAGCACGAAATGATAAATGGGTTCAGAAAATGGAGGTTTTTATCAGTTTCATTCCTTTTCAGTGTTGTAGCCAGAGTCATGGAAGGGGGTGAGAGGAGGAAACAAAATCAAATCCCAAGAAAGCAGAAAGATGTAAGCAAATTACTTTGGTAGGGCTGTGTTCTCTTTATAATCTATTACTGGGATAGTCCAACAGCCATGCTTTACCTCTGTAACAGGATCAAGGGATCCATTTTGTCATGCACTGATTGAGTAATGGTACTGCCATATTTTATTTCCAAATTAGAGGAAATGCCACTCAGTGCTCATGTTTAAAATAAGAAGGAAGAAAATCATTCCCTTCATGCAGCTTAAGGAGAAAAAAAAAGTTAAATCTCTTAAATATCCACTGACATTCATATGAACTTAAAGCAAAGCATGCATCACATCTTGGATTACCACAGTTCATATATCATATCAGGTAACATTGACTTTTAAACTGGAATATTTTTATTTTCTGAGTGACAAACAATTTTGCTGGTCTGTTTATTGCACAGAAGACCTGGGGAAGACTCCTGTAGCCAGGTCACTAGGACACAAAGATGCCCTGTGTTCAGTCCGTAGGCCTCCTGAAGAATTTCACAGTAAGTACAAGGATACAGAGAGATGTACTGTACCTATATGTGCATACCTGCAAATACAGAGGATTCAGCCTTCTATGAGAAGCTTGGAAATTTTTTAGCCATCTGCCCTGCAGATCGCTCAGTCCGAATATAAACCATTTGGACTGCACATAAAGGATATTTCTCTTGTTTTCTCTCCCACATACATTCAAAACTAATCTTGATTTTGAGGCCTTTCATTCAAAATTATAGCCCAGGCTAAAGCCCCTATTGGGAACTGACATAAAAAGCATTAGAAAAGTGATTAAAGTGTTGGTATCCGCATGTATTTCTGAGCAGCTGGTCTATATTTGATTCATATCTCTTCCTGGCTCCATTATAGAAAAGGACAGTACAGAATGAGCTAACTGGCAGGAATCTCTGAGGAACTTCCTTTGAAATCAGCAGGTATTTTAGTGGAGTTCTCTTTCTTCTCTGCCTCCATGGAGAAAGCCCTGGCATGCTTGAGCCTGCTGTGCTTGTTGCTGATTTCATCAGTGCTGGAATCTGCCAGTCATTTTGTAGGCATTCGGGAGCATCCCAGGGAAACAAGGTTTCTCAGCCTGCTGTTGTTGGCTGTCCTGGTAGTAGCATCAGCTTCAGGCCCTTCAGAGCATTTGGGTTCTGTTTGCGTTTTTAAGAAACCATACTTGATTATCTTCTTAAGACCTTAACACTTCACTTGCAAATATTTTTCCTACCAGCTGTTGTCTGATCCTGAGCATTGTCACCCATCACAGGGCTTTAGATGGACAATTAAGTCTTTGCGGTGCTCCTGCACGTGCCACCACCAAAGCTGGAGGCCAAACAGCTTTGTCCAGATAGACTTATCCTTCCACAGTGAAGAATAAAATATTCATGGTAGATTATGCTAGCTGTCTGCCTGAGTTGCTTTAACACACCCAAATAACTGTCCTACTTTTCATACAAGCCAGCAACTTCCCTGAGTTTCATTACCTGTATCAATCTTAACACTATTTAAATGAAAAGGAAGGGCTTTAAAATGTGAAAGCACAAGCCTAGATATTTTCCCATGGGGCACCTCTGAGCACAATAGTATCTTCACTTCAATATTTTTTCTGCATCTCTTTCAAGCTAAACACATCCAGACTGTGGACATGCCAGGAAATGCCATTCTGGGACTAATTTACTGGTACTGAAAATGTTATTCCAGAACTGTCACTTTCCAGGGGAATTTGAGTATCCACAAGTATTTCAACTGTGAGGATCCATTTTCTGACATTTGGGATCCATCTGCACTTCAGTCCAGATGGAAGTAAATGTACCCCATCCATCTGTAGTCTCGCTGAGACTGTCCAGGACTTTCAAGGAAATTGCACTATGACCATGCTGGAACCAATGTTGGTGTTGGCTGGTATGGTTCAATGCTTTGTGTGGAAAGAGACTTAAATGAGATCATTTCACTACCCTTTTTGTAAATTCTGTTGGGAAACAGCTGGAGGCAATGATTTCATTGCCTTATTATTAGTTGTATTATAGGACACAATAGAAGCAGAAAAGAATAGGGCTTGTGTCAGAACTTTGTGTAAAATTGTTCTCTCCTGCCCAGGCACCAGTGCTGGGTCAACAAAATACTGATCAGATCTGAATCCCACAGGCAAGCTAAAAATAGAAGGATGCATCAAATGGGGCTCCACGAGGGCTGTTCTTGGCTTGTTTTTTGTCATTAACAGATGATGGAATAGAGATTATACAGATGATAGAAACCCAGAAGTGCCTGCAAGAATATTTACTGTAGGGCAGCCATTGAATGCAAAACAGTATTGACAAGCTGGAGGCCAGTGTGTTAGTTGTCTGGTGGAAGTACTGGGTAGCACACCTAAGCAGAGCTATTCGGAGGCACAAATACACAGCATCGACAAGGCAATTTGGTAGAGCAGAAGATTACAGTGGATCAGCATATGAACATAAGCCAGCAATTTCAATCTGTTGTCCTATATTCTTCTTTCCAGGGATATACAAGTGAGCATAGCTGGAAAGACAGGCGAAGCTCTCTTTCTGCTCCCTGTTTGGACTCAGCTGCAGATTTGCTAACCCTGGGGCGTTTTGAGAAGGATGGTAAGCAAAGGAGAGCCCAGAGTAGAAGAACCAAGAATGACTGGAGATAAAGAAAATCCAGCTGATTGGTTAACTGTAGGAACAGGTGCCGTTTAATGTGAATAAGAGACAGTGGAGGGAAAAATACAGTAACAGTCACCTCAGCATCCAAAATGCCAGAGCAGGTAGAAGTCAATATGGACTTGTGCTTCAGACATGAAGCAATAGGTTGAAGTACTACAAGGAAAAATGGGACTAGATATTTGGAAAAACTCTAAAATTGTACAAAAAAGAAATAGGCAGTCTGCTGAGTCAGTGAAATGTTCAACTGTATAGATCCTTAAGAACAAAAGTGACAAATAGCTTTCAGAGCAGACACAGTTAGAATTGAGCTTGCTTTGGGAGTCTCCAACTTTCTGATCCTTCCAAGTTGGAGTAACCTGGCCATGGTCTCAGCAACATTCCTTAATAGCAGCTTTCTTGAAGTGAAACTGCAACCAACTGGTGCACTTCAGTTTGTCTGAAACCTGTTGAAAAGAAACAAAGAATATCTGAAGTTAATTAAGATTTCACAAAGAGGAAGATCTTCCAAGAACAAAGAAACTGTGACTGGTAGGACCTTCAGTTGTTATTTATTTAGGAATGATGAGACTGTCTCTGGCACTGCAGAGGTAGAAGGCAAAAGTAGCATCTCCCATTCTTACACTTTATGTTTCCCTACTTAATGAAGATCCAGATCTACCTCTTTGTGTGAGATAATCCAATGACTTTTTGAACCTATAAAAATAGAGGAATTGGCTAAATATTTTCCAGAGCTGACTTTCTCTAAGAGATAATGACTGCTAAGCCAAAACTCTCCTTTGCTGTACAAAGCCCATAGTAGCTTAGTGTTTGTCTTATTTGGGATGTATCAGCTCTGCATCTTCTGGGACATGTTCTGGCCCTAAAAGTTAGTCAAAGTGCATCCTGTAAGGAAAAAAAACTTCCTTACCAAATGCAACAAAATAACCCAGTCAAACAAACAAAAACTTCACAGCAATCTTCAGATCGCTTCCTCAGGGTGAAAGAAAAGGATTTATAAAACTAGATAGTAGATCTCTCTCCTTCAGAGTTGAAAGAAAAAAATCTAATGCCATGCAGAGATCCTTTGTCAAGTTCCTATTGTGAAAAGAATTAAAGGCTGGGGATGGAACTTGATGATCTTATGGTCCTTTCCAACCCTAACTATTCTATGATTCTATGATACATTTTAGCTTGACCTGAAACAGCCAGAAACTACTTGAAGGCCCTCCTCCCAAAAGAGGAAAATAATCTCAAACAAATAATTAATGTCCATTATTAAACTGCAGGAGTAATGAATGACAGTCAGTGTCTTACAAATGGTATCTGCAAGAGGAAATTATTCCTATAATACACTGATGCTTCTCCTTTGGAGAGTTTCTGATTTGTTTAGATTTGTCATTTGCATATTTCTAGCCCCTGAATTCTTCTGTGAATTGCTGTCTCTACCTTCCATTTAATCACAGCTGGCTATCAATCGCCCTCTAAGCTGTGTGAAAAAATTTGCCCTCCCACAAATGCACTGTTTTGGTTCTTTTATATAGGCAGTGGTAAGTGTTGAGTGTAAAAGACTTTCTGATAATTTAATTCACTTTGCCGAATTATGATTCTGCATGCACCATTAGTTCAATCACAAACCAGCTACAATAAGAATTAGGTCTGCTTTGCAGCATGAAGCAGACAAGGCTGTTCAGTGGTGCAGTCGAGGGTGTTTAATGTTACATTTGTTGTTGACTTTGAAAACAAACACATGTGCACTGATGTACAGCAATCTGAAAGCCCCATACAGATGTAAGAACAGCGGCATCTTGGGGATCCTTGTCTTCAGAGATGGAAATGACAGAGAAGCTGAGTGAAAACCTCACACACTTGTGTAAGTTAAGTTGTACCAGGCAGGAACTGCGAGGAAAATGGCTTTCATAGGAATCCAAAGGACGCAACAGTTAAAAATAGGAACTTCCATCATGAGGAGGTGATGTCTGAGGAGCAGTGGGTTTAGACAAAGAGTATGAGCAAAAGCACTTTAGGAGGGATGTCACTCATCTCACTGCAGGCTTGAAAGTTTGAAAGAGGAAACTGCATGTCACGGGGTAACGTTTAGTACTGAATGCTGATTAACTTTCCTTTCTAATAATATTTGCCTTGACCTTAGCAGGGCAATTTGTGTCAGAGAGGTAATCTCAACTTCTCCCTCATCACCTCTCCCTCATCACTTTCACCCCACATTTTAACACTTACTCATGAGAGGTTGGCTGGGAAACCTGAACCAAACACCACCTAACCATGGCTGAGTGCCAGCCTACAGCAACAGTCCAATGTGTATATTGCTTAAGAACCTGTCCAGTATTTATTTTGGAGAACATCACCCTGATATTTTCAAAATTAAGTAGTAAAGTATTTAGCATACCCTATTTCCTCTTGGAGCCAGGATTTTCAAAAGGAAGTTTCCAGTCAGAAAAGTATTCATGGCAGGGAAATTACTTTTAACCCCTAAAATGTTGTTCACTTATGCTGTAAAGGCCCAGGCTGGTCAAGGGGAAAAGTTAACAGCTTTATCCTTGAACAGTGCTGAATGACATGGAGAGTGGTGAGAATTCAGTGATGACAGCTCAGGGTTATCTCAGGATTCCTCATCGCACTAATGGTGCAAAGCCATTTTAGCCTGCAGGAAAAGGCAAAATTGCCCCATTTGGTATCCTATGACATCACTACAAAATGAAAATATTTGGCATTTGCATAGGATTGGGGAGAGTAAAAGTATTTTTTGGTAGTAAATTTTGCATCTTTTTTGCTTTGCTAATCAATGGTAAAGCAAGACAGAGTAAATTGTTTTTTTGGATGTTCATACTTAGAAGCAAGAATTTAATTAATTGCTTGACATATCTTTCTTTAAATTAAATCAGAAAATATCTCACTACCTTAAACTCTACTGAGCCAGAAGATCCTTGTGCTTTCCCACTATTCCTGGGGAGCAGCTTATAGACTTGAGCTGCTTCATCCAGTACATGTGCCACCTGCCATGTCCAAGGACCTGCTGTAAAATCTATTGAAATACATACAAGATCTGCAGGTTAGGCCCCAACTATTAAACAAATATTAATTGCAGATATTTTTGTTGTTCACGATAATGATCTGTTTCCTGTCATAGGGTGTTGTAGCTTGCAGATCTCTTGTTATTTTCTAATATTTACATTACAACAGCAGCTGAGGGTCCCAGTCAGATGGCTGTTGCCTTGTCCTAGCCTCTGCCCACACACACACCCCTAAAAAGGCAGTCCTTACCTGAAATTATTGCCAATGGCATTATCAGAGTAGCTTCTTATTGGCATGTTTCTATATTGTAAGCTTCCCTTAAAGGCAGCAATAAACCTATGATCCACATACTATTTATGGGTTGTTTTGTTACATTTCTTTTGAAAAGCAATATAAATGTCTAAACTCCTATAAATACATCAGCATTGCTGCTTATCTTGCTTGTTAAACTGGCAGTTTCGTAACCTCAAGACACTGCAGCTGTGCAATCTTTCACATCTATCTGGCACAGGAACTGCAGGGTTTTTTCTTTCTCTGTTTCCATGTATGAAACAGGCGCTTTGATACACTGCTTGTAAACACACTACAACTGCTACTGATTGCAAATATGTTGGCTTATCCGTAGAAATGCTGGGCTGTAAGGTAAGATAGGAATTTCTATAGTCATTTGGTATTCTAATCTTCAATCAAAACTAGCTGTAGAACAACAGAAAAAAAACCATCCCTGTTTTCAGCCATGAATCAAAATCTCTGTCATGCTGGAATTCCATTGGCAACTCTTGGAGAATGAGATGCTTTAAAATATTCAGAGTTTTCAAACATTGATGCATCCAAAGACAAAAAGTCTAATCCACATATCTGCTGATGTTGCTGCATTTGTCATGTCTCAGAAGAGAGAAGACAGCGGAGTTCTTACTCTGAATGAAGGCATCAAGGGATGCTATTATCTTTTGCAGGTATGTACTTGTTTTTTGTGCTGGACTTGCTCTGTATGGCTGTGGTTATGAGCAGCTGAAGTGAAGCTGGTGGCAGAAGTAATGAGTTCATTTTTACAGCTCAGTAGCTGTTTATTTTTTCTCTTCAGAAGTTTAGTTTTCACTTAAAATAATGAAAGCAACCCCCAATTCCTTTTAGTTACAAGCAACTTTATGAGCTGCATATCAGGAAAGAACAGTTATACTGGGCTAATTTAATCACTCCAGAAAAGCTAACAAACTCACACTGCCATGAAGGCAAAACACCCAAGAAGAAGTCTGGCCCAGGGAAGGCTCAGTACCTGAAGAGATCCATCAAGTTGTCCTGAAAAGCTGCCCATCAGAAGAACCTGGGCTGCTAACTACAAATTTCTAATGACTTTTAACAAATTTAAGAAGCTGCATTCCTCTATAAAAGCAGAGCTTTCTGTCAAATAGTTTATGAATCTTTTCAGGATGAATGCCAGATAAACCAATTCTGAAGAGCAGTGTTGTTGGGTACAAACCATTGATAACTGACCTCTTGGGAACTGCAGGAAAAACCTTACACCTGCACAGATCTTGTCTCATCTGTGCAAGACAAATTTTGTGTGTGCCCTCTGAGAACAGGGACGTAAGGAGAAGAGGAAATAGTAATCAAAAAAGAATTTAATTCTGTAACACTTTCCAGAGTTGACACTGGTTCCTATTATCTGTTGTGTTTCATGCCTGACTTTTCTTCTGAGAGGTTTGATTTGCATCAGCATAGTTAATTCTGTAGGCCACAGTATTCTTTGGCGTCTTAGTGGCTTAGGAGCCCAAGCAGCACATTCTTCTGTCTTCTTTCAGCAAGAAAAATCTCTCCGTTTCTGTAAATTCTGTACTTCATAAATAATTAAAAATGACATTTTTGCTGTGCTACACTGAGGAGTTTGATTCTTGAAACCCTAATTTTTTTCTGTAAATCTATTAAATGCCTCAACTTAAAGCAAATTGCATCTACTAGTCACTTCATCCTCTGCCTACCTAGCAAGAAGCTGGTAGAAAACTTTGAAATGTGTCATGTGTTCAGTCTTCAGGGAAGTCTGTACAGTACATCTGAGTGTTGATGGACTAAGCAAAGAGAGGGTCACTGAGCTGGGGGATGCTGTGCTGATCTCCAGGATCAGAGGCTAACCCTGGCCCAGACAGCATCAACCTTGTTGCTTCATCCAGAGAGGGAGAGAAAGGGAGTAGGGGGTAGGAGTAGATTGTTCCTGGATCTTGCCTGGATACGGGCTTATGCTGTAACAAGGATGCGACCCTGATCTCAGGAGTGCACCTGAACACTCAAATTTGATAGTAACTCCTGAGTGTTACTATGCCCTTTTCTCTTCACATTATGCTGTTTTTTCCTATTGCTGAAATAACCTGCCTGTGCTTGCTTCTGAGTTGGACACCCTCTCCTTGGGAAGGCTAATCCATACTTTCCACATGAAGCTTCTCTCTTTAAAAAGGAAAAAGAAAAAGTTTACCATGGCTAACTTGGATCTTGGAATAGCAGGTGGCAATTTAATTGGAAGATGTAAGCTGCTTGCTGCTAATTTGCATGATTATAAGATTTTGTAATTGCCCTGTAAAAGTTAATTTGACATCGGGTTCAGTGAAACTCAACTGTGTTAGCATGATATTGATGTGTGTATGAGATCTGTTGTTGCTGTTTGATATGTTCCCTGCTGGAAGACCAAAGGAGAGATTCAAGGGGGTTACTTTTAAATATATACATGCACACACACAGAGGTGAATCTCATTGTAATAACCCCCAAGGGGTCTGGATGAATGCATGTTTTATCAAGGAGTTCACTGTAGCAGGAGTTGGTAATTTGTTCCTTCAAAATAATGAGGAAATATGTGGCTGGAACCAGACTTCGATACCTAGTAATTTTGATGAGATTGCCTCATTGATTAACATTTAACCTGCATTTTAAATAGAAAAATGTTTAAGAAACAAAAAATGTGCACTTAGAGGCTAAATATAGCTTGCACTGAGGAAAGTGAGAAAAAAATATGATTTTCCATTTAGGTCAGCCTTGTATTACTGTTTGCTCTAATACAGCTAATTAGGAAGGAAAAATTGCTTTTGTTATTGGGCATTCATAAAGGAGAGTCTGCGTCATTGCTTATCCTAGTGCTGTTTGACTTTGCATGTATTATCTGCCTGCCTCCTTCCCACATTGTAGAGACATGTCTTGCAGGCTGCAATGCATAAAAGGTTTCTTCTGCGCGATGCAGGTCCCTGTCAGAGGTTTCAGCACAAGACTGCATGAGCAAGGAGCCATGCTGCGCTCTGGAGAATGATTAGCTGGAGACTCCAATGTGGCTCAGGGCCGGGGGCTGCTGGCTGGCGGGTGCGTGTCAGTGTGTCTGCCAGCCCCTGTGCCGGACCACAGGATCTGCTGCTCCACAGGGAGCCTGGAGAGTGAGGATACCTCTAAGGCAGAACAAAGTGTCCTTGAAAAGCTGAGAGAAATGCCACCTTCTTCCCTCTTCCCCTCCCTGATAGCTGGGTCACTTCAATGCTGTGGAGAGATGTCAAGGGCAAAAATAAACCAAGAGAGGAAAGCTGTAGTAGCGGTTGTGCTAAAATGCCTGATTCCTGCCATGCATCTACCGCAGCAGAGAACAAACTACACTTGACTGAGTTGCTAAGGTACACAAGCTCATTGCTCTCTAAAAGCACAGTAATAGCATTACAGATCTTATCTTATATGTTAAAATTAGTAACATGTTGATTTACCTCAGAGAGGTACCACTGGTACCCAGTGTCACTGAACACAAATGCACCCACATCCATAGCTGGTTTTAGCAGGTAAAACTTGATTTCTGAATTCTCTTCTTTCTGTCCCTCTTTTCTCTCCCTCTGTTCTTGCATTCCACCATGTCTGGGGGAAAGTAATAAACGGAGGGTTGCATGTGGTGTTTGTAAATATAAAATCCAAGCTAGCTCCACTGAGCATGGCATGGATGGGTGGATGCCCGCACATTTGTCTGCAGGGCCGGAAGGAGGCCTCTAAAGACAAAAGAGCCAAGAACATTTCATCTGCTCTCCGGGAGTGGCTGAAGGCCCTGCAAAAAAGGGTGGCAGATCTGGATGGCAGACCCGGAAATTTGCCCTTGCAGCTGTGTTTTGTATGTTTACTGGGAAGAAAAATGGAAGATTTGGAGTAAATTACTACTGCAAGTGAAAGCACAGGGAAATGTATGGCAGGGATTTAAATGTTGCATTATAATCCTTAGACAAATTCTTCAAAGTTGAGAGCATGGGAATGGTTTCCTAATGGGATGCTGAAACATGTGTAGATAACGAAACAATTAGGAAGGAAATGGGAAATCTGGAGATCTGAGTCTATCTTTTACTTGAATGCTTTAAAGTCATTCAGGTGTTCACAACTATTTAAATCCTTCACTTGTTTTATGTGCTTCAAACAAAGCAATGAAGCAGCACTGTCATAAAGAGCCAGGCCCTGCTCCAGCTGAAATTCATCTGACATAGACAAAAGAAAACAAAATAAAACCCCCAGAAGCCCAACAATGCCATTTCATGTGCAACATTATATCTACTGAATGAGAGGAAATGTGGGCATGCATCAGAGAGAAGTACTCTTAAAAGCTCATTTGGATGGTATGGTTTTTACCGCAAGGGGAAACTACTGTATATGCAAAACTCAGATGAATATGTACAATATCCAGGAATAGGTACGGGGTGGGGGGGGGGAGGCAGGAAACATGCAGCAAATGTAATCATCTTCCAAATGGTCCAAAAAACAAATTGTTCTCACTACTGTTGCTGAGCAACGGTCCCACAATGGGATTCAGCCTGTGCAAACGTACAGTGGGAGAGTCCAACCTACCCAGAGAGTGAGAAATCTGGAGTACCAGGAGAGGTGGCAGAGGGGCCTGGCATGGCTGAGCTCCACTTCCCAGCAGTTGTGACCCCCCTAAGTACATATTTTCACCATTCTTCTGACCTTTCACTTCCAACCCACTCTCATAACAGGCTTAAAATAAATAGTGAAGCAAACTGGTATGAGAGAGCAATGGGACTCTGGCTGCTGTAGCAGGCCAGTCTGTATCTAGGACACTTTCTGTGAAGTAAAGCATTAGCACTTCTTCTGAGGTGTTCAAAGGCTATGAAACTCATGGGAGGGAGAGGGAAAAGCAAATAACAAGTCTACCAGTCAATTCCCGGGATTTAAAAGCAATGCCCCTCTGTGACTTCAGCTCTGAAGACCACCTGTGCTCTCATTAGGTGGTAACACAGTAAAAATCCACTGTCTAAAGGGACAATAATCCACTGTATTTTGAAATAAAAATTCTGGAATACTTAATCATCTGGCACAGTACGATGTCAGTTTTCTTTCATTTTCTTCAGTGAGTTACGCTTTAAGCAATTTAAAGATACAGAAAGGAAAAGGAAATCACAAAAAATGCAAGTTCAAATAATGCTAATAGAATTTTTGAAATAAAATTTAAAAACAAAATTAAAAGCAAACAAAATATGATTTGTGTCTGATGGGATGACTTGAGAGAGCTCACTACACCAAGGAGTAGAAAATGGTACATTGGAATAGAGACATTTCAAATGTGTGTATGATGGACCTGCTAATTTAGGACTTGGTTCAATCTGCTGAGGTTGTTCATACTGAAGTAAAGCTGGCAGTCCTCTGAGTGAAAAAGTAAATCTGTGCTTGCCCTTGTTTTCATAATTAATAGATTTTATAACATTTTAGCAAGCTTTTTAAAAAATGACATGCAAGATCATTATTTTTCTAGGTAACTGCCACCGGTGTGGTATTTGTAGTGTGAAACAAACTCTGCCTAGTTTTCATTTTGTATCTCTAAAATTATTGTTCTACATGAAACTCTGTCTGAAAATACTGTCTTTTAGGCTGAATATCAATGGAGGTTGACCCTTCTTAGAAAAAAACTCATGGGAAAAGAAAGAAGTATGTGAGTAAAATGAACTGTGGAAGTCCCAGGACCTTGTATTCCGGCTGTAAAAGGCGGTACCTGGTAGATGTTGCTACAAATCAGCACTGTCTGTATCCCAATCCCCAAACTGCCCTGGTTGTTCTGACCATCTGTGTGGACACATTTCCAGATCATCACAGCTGGATCTCACCTTAAATGTTGGACAAAACTGAGTGCTGAGTGTAAACTGTAACCTTTCACATGCTCCAAATCAAGTTCTTATTCCTGTTGTGGGGCAGTGGAAAAGCAAACCAAACAAAAGCCAAAGAGTAACCCACTATGATTATACCTCCTTGGGTCATCCTTTAAAAATATTGCAGAATAAAGTTTTCCTGCTTGTTAGACTGACTGCCAAACTGCTGCTTTTGGGGTAGCTGTAATAGAGTTCCTCACACAAACAAGAGGTTAGGTGGGAAATCGCAGAAGAGCACAGAGGAAACTCTCACGATGTAGTTCCCCCCTATTATTTCTCAGCCAATTTTGAAATTAGGAAATCACATGGAAACAGCAGGAGGATTCTTAGCCTTGCACTATTTCCTTCCCCTATGATCAAGAAGTTTTATTGCTGCATGAGCCCTGCTGCCTACCATTTCAGAGAAACTCAGCAAGAGGTAAGGTTTTTCTAAGTGTGGGTGGTCATGTCCGTGTATTCAGCAGAGGAAATAGGGGTATTCAGCTTGAAAAAAGGCAGCTCAAGACGAAGTATGGAAGAATAATTTTCAAAGAGAAAATAATGAAGAACTAACAAAAGCACCCAGGGAATTCATTCTCTTATTTTTTTCTTCCCTTCAGTAATTGCTGCTGAAGAGGCTGGCACTGAAATGACATCATTAAGTCAAGGTATCTCACTCATACACTTGTGGGGAAAATTGGATAAAATGAAGGGAAATTTCCTCATGACTCGGCCTGTTGCTTTGGAGAGCTCTTGAACTGGTAAAAAACAGGTTTACATGCAGAATGACATCCTGCCTGGTTATGCATGCAAAAGTATAGACTTTCAATAGTTGGAGGGATAGATTTTGAGTTTGTTATATTTTAGTATTATTTATGTGTGCAGGTTTTCACTTTTGTATCCAGCTTTGCAAGTGCATTAAACATTATCTCTGTTAGAGCATGTTGCTCATTTTTCAGAAGGCATGTATAAATGAGCTTCCTAGAAGGCAATTCCCTCAAAACAAGTCTTTAAATTTTGCTTTTAACCAAATAGCATGCAATATTTCTAGGGAAAAAAAAAAAAAAAAAAAAAAAAGTCCTGATGGTTAGATATTAGCAACATACTGCTCATAAATAAGCAGCAAAGGAATCTTGGCATAAACCATGCAGTGAGTAATGTCGACCCACAAAGCAAATTTTTCAAGAACTTCGTATAATTGGAGAAAGGTGATATTTTTCCAGAAAACTGGTGATTAACTGAATTGTTCCACTCCATACAGCTAATATTCCCCAGTCTCTCTGATAGGCACATCATAGAAAATCATAATGGCAGAACCCTGCTCTCTTTTTCCTTACGATATTTGATATCCCCACAAACAGTTCAGGGATGCATGCTACAGCATGCTATACCACAGGAGAGTATTAGGATATAATCTCCATTGTGCACCTGCAAATAACCTCTCTGAAGATCATGAGGAAAGGAGACCTGCAAATATGGTATTACACTTGACTATTTTTTTTCCTGAGGGTAGTTAACTAAAATTTGAATATCAGAAGAAGAAAACACTCCCATTTTCACCTATTTGTGTATTTTTTGTGTTTGTTAATGGAAAGCTGCTACAAGTAGAGGCATTCTTTAAAGCAGAGAACTGTTCTCTAGTCTAAATTATGATATTGAACATCCTAGTTTCAGAAATAGTCCACAAAAAGCCTGGATTTTCTTCAGGGAATGTAGTTAATATTGACAGGACAAATCTGGGAAATAATGTCATGGAAAACTACCCATTTTTTAACTAAACAACATTTTTATTACAAAACTTACACTACCAACTTCGTAACAAAAGGCAAATTTCTCTATTCTGAGCACCTGGATGCTAGAAGGTTTTGGTTTAGTTTTGGTCCTCACTTCCTCTCCTCATGCTGATTTTCAGCCTGCTGTGAGAGATGAGTGATGTTGCAGTGTTCTTGAAAGCAGAAAAAAACTGCTCCTCTGATTTGAATTTACAAAGCAAAATTCTCTTCAAGTTCTGCTCTGTGCTTTGAGTACTTTCATATGGTTAGAACTGGACTAATTTATTTTCTATAATTTCTGTTATCTCTTTTCTGGGGCTGTCACATCGTTTTTTCAAGCAGGCATGGGAAGGGAGAACTTACTATTGCATTTAGAAGTTATTTGAGAGGTATTTGGTCAAATCTATTGCTCTGCAACATACCTATCTTCATGATTCCTGATCTTCTCATTGCTGCTCCTCCATGACCAGGTAGGGAGGCAGCTCTAGAGCTGTAGGTATGTTTTGTCCTGAGTAATTGGGAGCTCAAATTGCTTCTTTATGAAAGTGAAATAGCTCACATACATCCCTGCCTTCAATCTTAGCTCTCCAAAGGAGGATATTGTTGCAGTTTCCTATGACGTTGTAAGTTAACTTTTCCTTTCAATAAGATTTTAAGTTGAGATTTCCCCTTTTGTGCTTAAAGCCTCTTCTTCCCCATCTCTGGATACAGGGGACGTGTCAGATAAGGAGAGGGCAAAGCCAAGGAGCTGGTATTCTCAGTGGCTTTTGACTGGTAGAAAATGTAACTCTGCAGCCATTTTGTAGGTTCAGCCTAGAGCACAGAGCAGCTTGTACCCTGGCTTCAGCATTTCAGGAGTGATTGGGAAGCACAGACACAGAGCTGCCTTTCCCCTCTGCAGCACAGTGCCATTACCCAACACAGCAGAGAAGCGAGCCCATGAGCATGGGATGCATATAAACTGCTTGCTGTCTTTCTGACAGAAGCATCATCAAATAGCCTCACTTTTCCCAAATAAAAACAGATATGAATTGCAGAGCTGGCGAGAAAAACAAAAAGCAACCCTGTTTTAAGTGAAAACACTACCAGACACCATGAGTAACATAGAGAACTAGTGTCCGAGAGGTACCGGGTGAGAGTAGCTTAATAGTTTTAATAGAGGTTTTCTTACCTCCAGCTATTTCTGTGAGCAGCCAAGCTAAAAAACCTTTTGCCCTCTCCTTTCTTTACAGAGCAGTGTACACTCTGTGCTGAATACCTTAGTGTAATGATTCTTTGCATTCTGTCAACTTAAAATAGTAATCTAAATATCACTGAGAAGGTTGGGGTTTTGGCCAATCTTAATGAGACGATATCTCATAAGGGATTGATCCCAGATACATTTAAGGGGCCTTGCAGCTAGTGTTTTGCAATGCACTGCAGATTCTGCTACCTAGTAAAAGAAACAGAAAATTAGTAAGATGTATGAAGAAATGCAGACTCTCATTCCCCAAGACATTTCATGCCCTGCGGACTGCAGATTCTTGTACCAGGATTATGAAGTCATTTATTTTTTTGTCTGTCAAGCATGGGTGACATCTTTTGACAGGCAGTATGCTTACTTATCTGTTTTGCAAAATAATGCTTTTGCACATTTTTCTTCATTATAAGCTCTGAACAGGTGAGGTTCAATGTTCCACTTAAATAGCCTTTGCATGCAAACAGCAACATCACAAAGCTAGGCTGTAGGAAATAGAATTTTGAAAGCAGGAATGAAGAAGCAGGACAAAATATATTTCCTTAAGTGTTATTTATCCTTTTCTAGTATTTCACTTTGTGCCAGGGCAGGAATAGAATGTATTCCACAGCACAAAATTGTTTCCTGGAAATGAAGAACTGTTTGACATCTAAGTTTGATTTATTGTGAATATGTGGGGAAAATGTGATTTCACACACATTTAAAAAGCTAATAAGCAGTGTGAAAAATGTATTTATATTAGGATAATTTTAGTACAAAATAACCTAATTTTTAAAAGCTTAATAATAATCATGCAACAGGCTGTAGTTGTGAACGAAGTGCCACTCAGCAAGAAGACGCTGATTTAACAGCTCAGTTATTGATGATGCTGAATCAGGGGTCTGTGGATTTAAAGTCTCCATTTGCTTTGTCACTGAAAGTAGGAAATCAGCCACAATAGACAGACCAAAGTTTTCTGATAAACCTGCACTAGAAATAATACATTTCTGATAATGATGAGATTTCTGTTAGACAGATGATGGACCAAGTACTGAAACCCTTCTTCAGCCGTAATTTTGTGCTTAGCCAGGCCAGTACTGCTTCAATCAGTCAAGTGAACCTTTTCTGACGAAAGAAGAACCATTGTCTGCCCCACATTTCCCCCAGTCCTGGTACCTCTGGGAGATCTGTGTGCATCCCCTGGGGCTGGGCATTCCAGATCTGTTCGCTCACCCATGTCTTTAACAGACACCTCTGCAGTGGAAGCAGTAGGTGGGTAACTAGAATAAAGTAATTGAGTAGCAGAAAGTGCTGCCTCTAGTTTTCCGAGATACAGATTGAAACTACTTTGTGCAAAGGATGAAAGAAACTCTGTTCTCCAACAGACACAGCCAAAGGAAAATCAGGTGCTCATATCAGCGGAGCATTGTTTGGACAGAAGATTGGCCTTTTGTATTCACCGTGCGTGGGCTGAATTATGTATTCCCATTGCCCGTATTGTCTGAACACTATGAAACAAATTATTCTATTCTACCTTTCTCCAGAAAAAAAAAGGCATAAGCCCTCACAGTCTAAGAAAAAATGTATTTCCCCCTTAAATTTTTACTGTGCCATTCCTGATAAACATTTTTAGAAAATTACTTTGCCTTCCTACTACTACAGTACTGTACAATTTTCAAGAATAAAGTGAACATTAGGGCATTAGCCAAGAAGTGAGAACCCTAATTACTTCTTCAAGTAAGCAATAATCGAAAGAGGCTCAGTTTCTGGAGGGTCGGCACCTTTGCAGTTGTTTTCCATGGATCTTTGCTACTCTTGCCTACTTTTATACCAAATTAAATGGAACACTAAATGTAATACACTTAACAGCATTAATACTATTGTTTTGTTTTCTTCTTTAAAGAAAAACTTATTTGATCTCCCTGCGGCCTCGTCCTGACCCTATGAAGAAGCATTGAGAGTATAGACTTGGTACTGTAAAATATCTTTTGCAAGTGCAATGAAACCTGGATATCCATATGGCCTCCAAATGGTCCATGCTCAGCAGAGAAACAATGAGGTTCTGTTGCTTCTTAGATAAAAGTGTATCAAAACCAGTCTGACTCATAGAGATTGGTCTGGTTTCTTTTACGTGTAAGTGTATGCATTCTTTTTCGGCTCAGTAAGAGAATAGCTGGATGCTTTTTTCTTGAGAGTGAATAATGTCCCTCCTATTTCAGTATGACTTGATTTGTTGTACCACTGCCTGTTATCTGTCAGTTTTGGAGAGGAAGGCAATATTCTCCCAGGAAGAGGCACTGCTGTATTCCTGACAGACCCTCCACAACCAGAGGGGCAATCAGAGCGTGTGGTGCTGCAAACCAAGCAGCGCTTCAAACATACAGCATGCTCTGCATCTTGGCTGCTTTATTACCAATAAATATGTATTTGTTCTATGTACTGCTTGATCTGTTACCTATCAATTGATTGCCTTGGTAAATTAGATGACTTTTTAAAAAGCATATGGGTGATATTTTTCCCTTCTTTGTATAAGTATGATCTATCCCATTTACAGCAAGCCTTTTGGGAATATTATAGGATTAGAAGCGCCTAAAAACTGATAGTTAAGTTCTTATCATCAAGAATAAATTAATCAGACCAATTTTCTTTTATTTCTACTTTCATGCAGGTGATTTTCTAGGACAAGGCTCTTTAATTGTATATCTCAGCCCTGTGAGATAAACACAAATTTTGTTTCTCTGCATAAAGAGAATATATCACAGAAAAGGTGGTAGAGTGCAGTAATACTGTCCATTATATAGATATATCTTTCTAGCTCACACTGATTCTCTGCATCTGCTTGGGGTTTTAACACAAATGAAAGCATATTAGCCTCAGAGGCAACCAGTCAGGGGTACGTGTTCCTTAATTAGCACTTTGATGTAGTTTTGTTCAGGTAACACGCACAGCTTTAATCATAGCAAGCCATTGTCTGTGATGGTCAGCAAATCCCTGGGTCATATTTTCATCTTACAGTCTGATGTCTCAAAGATAAATGCCTGAAAGACTTCCTTTTAATACCTGCTTACTGCAGGTGCATTATGGGAGGCTTACCTTGATCCCTAAGATGCAGAAATTGCTTGGAACAAAGACTCAATAATAATGTAAAATCTTCTCCCAAATGTATCTCTTTCTCTAACCTTTTCTGGCATATCAGCAAGTTTGCTGACAAAAAAAAAAAAAAAAAAAAGAAAAGTAGAATTTTATTTAGAAAGAGTGGGAGCAGACAAGATCCAACTTCTTCCAAATGTCTGTCAAAAGCAAAAATATTATAAATTCATCATGAATTAATCATATATACCCACTAGGGAATTTGCTGTTTCTGGCTTTGCCTGTCAGAGGGAAAGCCACACAACCCAATTATTCCATTTATTTTAGTATTCTAGCTAACCAAGTGCAGTTTGTGATGTATCTGGAGTGGTTCAAAAGATGCTGGAAGGGAAAAAGCTGGGTCTGTATCTGAGCTTTGCTAAGGACCAGGGGCCCCCCCCCTCCCCCCCCCCCCTTTTTTTTTGCATTGCACAGGGCACCGTCAGGTTTTCAAGACCTTTTTGCAAGCCTGTGGGAAGGCTTGATTTCATTGGACTGGTTGTGGTAGGAACTGGGGTGGGTGTTCATGCTGCAGGACACATCTGTTGGCTTGAAATTATTATCAAGGCTTGGGAAAAGAAAACTGATCATGGAATATCATAGAATCAGCTAAAGGATTTGAACCCAGAAAGTTTTGATGCAAAGAAGAAATGCAAGGTGACTGTGTGAGTTTCAATACTGTTAGTACGAATATGTTCTGACAAATGTGGTCAATGGTTTGCTTTTTACAGTTCAGTTAACATTCATTTCAAGGCTGAGAGGAAAACAATATGGTAATTTCCAACCTACTCAGACACTGTGGGCTCAGGAAATTCTGCTAGGACTGAAAAGTCATGTGTATCAGGGTCTTACTCTTTAGCCACAGTGAGTGAGGGAGCGTGCATGCATTTACCCTTCCAGCCTACCTGACCCTGGGACTACAAACCAAATGACGTGGTGTTAGCCCAGCAGAAGCTTTTAAGGCAGTTGGCAACAGACTTCCAAGAGTTGCCCAAGTGCAATGTGTGTCAGAGGTAGCCTGGAAGGTCCTGTTAAGGGAGAGCAATTACCCAGAGGGGACTGTGAGACCATAGAAATACCAGCAGAAGGGTAGTGGAGCAGAAAGTGGCAGGTTTTGTCTGAGCTGTGCTCAAGCACCTGCAAAAGAGGGGATGCAAGGACGTTGCTGCTCTCACTGCAAAGGCAGACCTGGGGAGGGGAACACTGCCAGCAGCAGAGTGAGGAAGGAGAGAGACAACTTGATAGCTGTGACAAATAAGCAGCAAGTGCAAATCACACAGAGAGGCAAATAAAGAGGAGTGCTGGGAGTGGCTGGGGCAATGAGCTCTTGAAGCGGCTATATGCACCCGCCCCAGCCCCAACACTGCAGAGCAACTAGCAAAGGGGCACAGGCTACAGAGCTAATTAATGACTGCTGGAATTGAAAAGCAGAGTGACAGAAAGGCCACTCTCCACATGGGATCTGATCCAGCCTTCACTGCAGTCGACACAAAGATCCCTATTCATCTCTGCGGGCTCCTGGTAAGGCTTGAAGGGTGTGAGGGCAACCATGGGGGAGAGGAACCACACAAGAGTGACTGATCACGGGTTAGAGGTGTTCTCCATAACTGGTCCTGCCCTATAAATGCATGTCAATCAGCTTTTTAAAATCGTCTTTGCTTCTTGTCCCTGCCATTGCCCTTGGCCTGTTAGTTGATTCATTCCCTGTGAAGAGCAGTCCTGGTGCCCTGCTGGTGCCTACCCTGTGCACACATACATGCCTCCCTGCCCTTGCAGTATCACCAGCTTCAACAGCCTCATACCATTTTCCATCTCATTTCCCCTTAGGATTGTGTGTACCACAGCAGGGCCTCCTTTTAATCTTCTATCCTCAGCCATACAAACCTGGATTTCATCTCCAGTCCCTGGATAATCAAGATATTTCAACAGCTGTCAGTTTCTGGCAGAGACCTACTCTACCATTTTTTTTCAACAACATATTTTTCGTAGCTGGTTAGAAATATGCAATATTTTGTCATAGAACCAGCCTCATTTGCAGGTTTTGAATAATTTCTTTTCCTGTTTTACAGTTATCGCTCTCTATCTTACAATTTAGAGATTTTTTCTAGTTCTTGATACTATTCAGCACTTTTGCTTATGATGTTAGAGCTTTCTCTGCCACTAACCACATACACTGCACTTCTGTAATGTCTTGTAGTGTGTGGCTGTTGAGTGGCTCTTCTCTCTTCTTGGTTTTTTGGTTTGTTTGTTTGTTTGTTTTTTTTTTTACCAGACTCATTACCTTCCAAATTATGAAACTTAGAAGCTGCTTATCTGTCTCCATCTCCTAGAATTCTCTTGCTCCCCTTCTCTGTTTTCACTGCCCATTCACTTTATATCATCTACAAATGTAATCCACTTTCTCCATCTTTCTTCCAGGTCATTGATATATAAAGTGAAGAAAATTGATCCTTACACTAATCCTTGTGACTCTCTTTTAGTCACATCCTTACATGTTAAACTGTTAGCATACAAGGTTGCCGCTTCAAAAAAAACACACTTGAGCTAGTTCATAGCTTATTGAAATTGAATATCTTGAGAAGGCTGAGACTGCAAACATGGAAAAACAGAATTAGGAAGCGGGTGTACCTGGAAGCCATTGTTTTTTGCCCATGGGGCAGGAATTGAACGGGGTTCTTCAGCCCTCCTACAGCTGCAGGAGCCTCCCCAGCCAAAGGCAAACTTTCCATAGGGCAGAGGAGCTGAAGCAGGATGTGGTCTGGGACCACCAGCAGCCACTGACAGGCTTGCATCTCCTTGGTGAGTCACAATGTGAATGGCCCCATGAGCAATTCATCTTTCAAATGTTCTTGATCATGTTTTGAAGCTCCAGGAGGTTTAAAGCTGTCTTCTCATCCCTGTCTCCGTGATGTGAGAAAGAATTCTTTGTATTTTCTAATAGAAAGCTGTCACAGGCAGGTGTTAAAAAAGGGTTTTCTTTTGCATCCCTTCACTCCCTGAAGTCAGACACATAACACAAAGAACCTGACTTTTCTACGTAAGAATCTTGTTAAACTGAGTGTATGGATTCCTGTTATCAGATACTTTTATTCCTCACATGAAAAAAAAATCCCATCAGTGGATTGTGAAGCACAAGCTTGCTTTTCTGAATTCATGCTGACTTTCCATAATTAAATTATAATTTCCCCAAGTCTGACCTTGACTAGTATTTAATTTTTTTCCTACTGTTACAGTTGGACAAGCAATGCAGGTCTCCAGGTTCAGAGGCTTTCCAGTCACCTTTCCAGAGAAGAAAGATAACCTGTCTAGTGCACTGGAATGGAACTTGAGAGATCTGGCTCTAAACCCTAGCTCAGATGCAGATTCTCAGTGTGAATTTAGGTAATGAACCTGATCTACTGTATGTCCTAGCACCAAGTTTCTGATCAGAGACAATAATTCCCTACCATTCAGGAATCCTGAAAAGCATGAGGCACTGAGATACGTGAAAATCATGAATTATTTTCATGACGATATGGTGTTTGTCTATTGAATGACCTTGGCTGAAGATGTAACTCCTCAAAGGTGACGGGCATGTAACTACAGCAGGAATTAGGAATTAGACATCTAAACAAATACTTCTGAGGCACCAGGCCCAAGTTCACATCACCAGACTGTCTTTAACAGTCGATCCAGCCTTTTTAAACAGAGCTGGCTGAGTAACAAGCACTGCTGTAGCTCCATTATAACCACAGGTACCTTTGCAGAGATGCATCTGGGGCCACAGAGTATGAATTGAGCAGGGGCCTGCTGGTAGGCACCACATTCTGTCAGGGTATGATTCCCACATCCCGTGGCACTGGTTCCCACTCCCTCCTGGCCTCTGGAGCAAGGGTCTTTCGCTTTCAAGCTGAGAACCTACACTACCTCCCTGGCTGATATTGAAAAAGCTCCACAATACGCACAATGCTGTGGTAACAAAAAGGCTCTGCTGTAGGATAAAAAAAGGGTTAAAAAAACCCAACAAAACCCTGGCGCCTGCCACTGTATCATATTCACTCATCCACTCACCCCACAGCTAGCATTCCTCTGGCAGGACACCCCGGCTCCAGCTCCTTACTGAAAATAAAACCCAAAACAAAGCATACAAAAATTAGATCCCTTTTCTAGCAATGCATAACATCATTATGTCTATTTTGCAGATGGGCTGGCTGAACTGAGGTAAAATTTTGACTTCTTCAGAGAACACCTGAATGTGCTCAATGCTGAGAATTCTGGGTTCTGTCTCTCTTCTCCAAATCAAAATTTCAACATGTACAACCACGAATGAATTCACCATCCATGGACAAAAGACACCATACCTTCCTTATCAGTATTGACTAGTGCAGTATTTCTGATCCTATAATAGGGGAGAAGCTGCAAACTCCTCATCTTCATCCCATATCTCAAATGCATTCAACCCAGCATGCGATGCATGGTACACAAAAAATTTCCTTTGATTCATTCCATCTTGATTTTAATGCCACATTCGTAACTTATATATCCTGAAAATCTGCTCCAAAGAGATCAGGCTTTTTACTGAAACATGCAAAGGTGTTGTTCATCAAACAAATGGGTTAGAAAATTATTTGGGTGCTTAAGAACAAAGAATTAGTCTGGCTAATATGACAGACATTCTGGACAGGAGCAATTTACCATGGAGGGCTGTGACGTGGGGAGGGGAAAAATGGTGTTAGGATCATTTCTGCTCACTTTCTGTACAAATGAAGAAATAAAGAGGCAGTAAGTGGATTCATTTGCAGTTCAGTTGTGAAGTGACATTCAGGACGAAAGAAGACATCAACAAAGTTTAAACTGAAATGATGAGGAACTGGAGGGGGAAAAAAAGCAACTTAAATCCAAATCCTTTTTTTTTTTTTCCTATTTTTTTTCCTGGAAACTAAAATAAAAGCAAAGTAGATTTGTTATGTACTTAGAACTCATAAATGGTGAAATTGAGGCATACAGCATACACAGGTGCTGCCATTATGGATTCATGTTATAAATCTGCAGGGCACTAAAGTGATTACTCTTTCCCCCATGTCTCCAAATGCCATATTTTTTCCAGCATGTTGGATCCCATCTGGTCTCAAAGTTCCGTCATTCTTCAAACATTTCAATTCCTTGTTTACCTGTCAGGTTATGACCCTTAATTGTTTTACTTTTTTAATATATCTTTCTCCTCACTTGGGAGATATCCACGTGCATCTGATATCTGCCACCCAACCCCCTCTGTGAGCCCCCTGACAAAGCTCTAGTTAATGTGTTTATTTCAACAGTGTCCTCACCTCCTTTCAAGAAAAGGCCCAGGATTTCTCTCAGAACATCCATACCAATCAATTCCTATATTTGAGCTCTTCCACAATTTACCATAACTGTTTCCAGGTTTTTCATTGAGAAAGGATGGCCCTTAAATCCAGACAAATTTCTTTTCAGGGTCATAGATTAAAATGTGTTGCAGAAACTATTTCTATTGTAGTCATTTAATGGATTAACTTATTATCAGTTCCACTGTCAATCAGGACCATATTCCATCCTTTGACCTTTCTGTGGGGTTCAGAATAACTTCAATTTCCATTCACGATAAATCAAAGGCATGATTAATCATTTTGAAAAGTAAATGTTCTTGTGTTACTGGAAGAATCCAGTCACAAATTTTCAATCTGGATCTTTATTTACACCTTTCCTCCCACATTCTTCTCATTTCAATGGCTTAGTAGCATGAGAAACGCATGAGGGAAATCTTGCCCTAGGTAAGCACACAGCAGGTGCTGCATTTTGACCTGGACTTGCATGCTTGTCATTGGTCCTTTTTGATGACATAGGATCATTCAGAATCGAGGATTTAATTAGGATTGTCCCCACTGGTTTCGTGGTGTTATCTGTGATGACAAACTCTATGAATTCTTGGTTCTTTGTGCAGACTCCAAAGATCTTGGAATTCTGTTGCTTCTGCGGCAGGGATGGGAACTTTTCAGTGGAGTCCAAACCAGACAGATGGTAAGTGAATGCTTACCTAAGGGACCCACCAGAATGGACAAAGGAAAGACAGTAGGACTGTGGTGTGTAGTAGCCAAGTCTTCAGTTTCACAACTAAATAAAGCTTTATCTCACCAGAGGAGTCATTCTCTCTGTCTTTCCCTGTTCCCCAGTCTAGCTGGTTCTTAATTTCATTTTAACTTAATCTTAACAGATTACAATAATACTTAATGCTTCTAGATTATGTGGAGAACATGTTTCTTCCAGTATGTGATCAGTACACAGCGGTGGGGTCCCTCCCTTTTAGAAACTAGTTGGAGAATGCTTAATGGTAGACCTTGAATGAGTTTAAGCATGATCTAAGTGACAGACTACTTACAATGGCCAAGATGGAAGAGGTTTTGAACAACTACAAAATAGTTGTCTCTTTGGGAAATTTATTGGCACAAATGCAAGCAAATATTGCATTTTGAGAATCAAGTTTTTGGACTTAGATGCCCAAGTTTCACTGAAATCACCCTTTGGACAGCTAAGTAATTTGGGAGGATTTGGGATGAATAGTCGTCTTATTTGTACAGATGAGGGGCTAGTGTTGCCTAACACTATGAAGATTATTGTGTAAAAATATAAGAGCAGTAAAGCTCACTTTCACTGGTTTTGTTTCCACCCCACTACAGTGATAATTTTCTTGATTCTTATCCTTCATTTATGTTATTACTATGTAAAACTGTATTTTATACAAAATCATTTGAATCTGTTCATAATTAAGGGCTTTAAAGCAGCAGATGAAAGTGAGAGAGATGTCAGCTTTTTAGGAAATTAAAGATCTTTCTTCATTTGTAAATGACTATGGTGCTTATAGAAGTAACCCCTGCATTAGAGTATTAGCATTACAAGCAAGAGCAGGTTACAGTGCCCTGGAAGTGAACTTGGGTTGCAGTAGGGTCATGTCTGAATGAGAGTTCATTTTGATCACAATTGTGCCCTCAGAGAATTACATGTTCCTCTCAAGAGGCCAATCCAGACAAAGATTAAGTCCACACATTGAAACGATAGTGCAGGTTATATTGTTTAGGAGTTTGAGGATTTTGTAAAAGATGAAACCATTTATGTTATTCAATTTACATTTTGTTTGATAGTCTGATTGCCAGGCAGTACTTGCAAGAAAAACAGGACTGATGAGCAGTTGCTCGATGAGCAGTAGACTTTAGACTGCATGCTTTAATCTGGAAATACTGATGTTTCTTTTGGCTGAAGCGTGTAATAATGAAGTGTACAGGATACTGCTTTAGTTATCTCGTTATCTTACAACCTCAAGCAACTTTCTGACATGTTATATTGATTAAAGCATGAGAAAGTTGGGAATTTCAGCATAATTTATGCGAACTCAGACCAATAATTAGAACAGCTAATTAGCTATTGGTATGTGATTTTATAATAATCTAGGAAGTAAGATAACAGAAACAATACACAGAATTCTTGTTTGGTAATAAGGAGTTTGGTTCCTCTAGCCTAGAAGTGATCATTAATTTTCCTGTGTTTTGATTTAGTGTTTGTGTTAATATATTCCAGTATGTCTGAGGATATGAAAGTAACACCTGGTGTGCTCTGTGCAAATGTTTCTCTGCTTCAGGAGAAAAGCCAAAGGGGACATGCAGCTAAACCTAGAGCATCATTATAAACAGTCTAGTGGGGATAAATGCCCATATTTTCTAAGGCTAAAAAAAAAGGCAAATGAAAATACATGGTTCCTTATATATTTATATATGTGTTAAGACAGTGCAGGGGGTAGTGCAAAAAGAGCATTTATGTGGAGAAGTTTACTTGGTGTCTATTTGAACAGTACAAGGCATTTTACATGCAGATTTTTGTTTACATCTATGTTCAGGCTATGTTTGCAGTTTGTTAGTGGAGACAGTAAGCCCAATTAAAAGAAAAATCCTCTGTGCTCAGGGTTTTAATTTTGCTGATATCCCAAGACTGTCAAAGATAGCAGATCCACTTAGATTTGACCGTGCCAGCATTGAGCTTTGCTAGGCTAGAACACAAATAAAGCACTCCACTGCCTTTTATTTCCTCAGCTTTGAAACAATTTCTTCTCTCCCTGTGAACAATGCTCGTCTGCTTATGCAGAACTCAGATCTGGTAACTCACATAGTTAGCTTATTACATATAAAAAAGTTCCAAGTATAACAGAGAGGGACACTGACCCTAAGACACAAAAACAGGACTTTGTACACACCAAGCCAAGCTGCTGGATTGCTAGGCAAATGTGGCATAACTCAGTCAACTTTAGCAAAGATAGAGTATCTAATTTTTAATTTCAGTATATAAATACATCACTGTCCTTTGAAGATAGCTTTTATTCTATTATGCTTTTGCAAGAGAGGCTGGTAGCTGAATGAGACCCTTTATCAGATGGCATTTCCCACTGGTATAATACCTACAGATGAAAACAAAATTAATCTGGCTCTATCATTCACTTTATTAAACTCATCTTTAAAATGGGAAACTGGAGCCTACCTTTATGTGACAAAACCAGAAAGATCTGGTGAGAGTTTCCATCTATCTCACACTCAATAGGTAAAAACATTTTCTCTCTTTTGTCCACCCACCCCATGGGCATGTGCTTCCCACTCTTTTAATCTTATATGCATTATTATGCACCCTTGCAAGCATTTCTAGCATTATTAGCATGTGGAAACTAGATCGTATTATATCCAGTGTATCTGTACATTAGCATAAAACCTCTGGCTCGACAAGATGTGGCAAAGCTTCAGCAGGAATTTTCTAGCTCTTGAGGTGAATGTAGTGGTCAGTGGAGCTGAAGCATTAGCTACATCAGCTAATTTACACACTGCCAAATACATTTTTGGAGCTGCACTGGAAGAAAATGAAAATCCTGCTCTCTAACAAGCCTTCCTGAAGGCAGCATGAGAAAATGCTTTCATGCACCTTAAGCTCATGAAAGCTCAAATCTCAGCTTCAGGATGGTCAGACCTGGGATTTTGTCTCATGCCCACCTCTATATAAAACCTAAAAATCTAAGAGTTTGGCCTATAACAGGAATACCTGCCACTTCTGGAATGGCAGATTTTCAAAATAGATTCAAGCATGGTAGCATCTTATGACTTGGTCCCATAATCCAGCCTATAAGAAAGAGCCCCCTTAACCACAGCCTTCCCCCCAGGCAAAAATAAATAAATAAATAAATAAGCAAAAAAATATATACACACAAAGCAAAACTAGTCAAGAAAGAATGTGAGAATGGCTACAAAAAGTCAAGTTAGATGTCTGCCTTGCCCAATTAGCATGTCACCAACAGTGGACAGTGGTTGGTGGGCAACAGAGACGAAAACGTTAGGCAAAATTGAGTATATAGTCACACTTCCCAAGCATATATTTCCTCTCATCAACAATCTGTAGGTCAGTGCACTCCTGAACCAAAGCACATTTCTTCCTTTTTGACAGGCCTTGATGTTGCCTACTAAGGACTTCAATAAAAACCTTTTTAAGCCCAGAATTTTCTGTCACCCACAACAATCTACGACTCTACATTCCATAGCTTAACTATGTGTTGTAAAAAGGGCTTTATCTCACTGTACCCATGCACTATCAAGTCGCTTTGTACATACACCAAAAGTTGACTCCTGATCTCCTATAGATGTGAGTAATGCAAAGAACCCCATTCATTCTTAAGACACTCTGGCTTGGGGACACTTCTGGCTCCAGAAGGCTTTTTGAGAAATGAAATCCCCCAATACTTAAAAGAAGAGAGCCTCGCGGGGATACTCAGCTGATTACCAGGGAGGTTACAATAGCAGATGGGTAACTATGCTCCAAATTCACATGATGCAAAAGCAGAAAGGTTGCTTTGAGCACCTTTCTCACTCTGTACTTCCCACCCAGGCAGGACTTCATAATGTTCAGAAGATAGAGGCACATGAAAGCTTGTTTGAAGCCCCCTACTCACACCTGTTCAACTAAATCTGTTGGAGGCACACGGAGAGCAATAAGGGAAACACAGCTGCTCCTTCACAGTCTCCAAATGTTAGTCAACGCCACAGGAACGTGCCTGGGGAGAGTGATGTAACTACAGAGGCAACTAACTCATTTCCCCAAAGCCATTTCTAGCCTACACAGCCTCTGGAGAGGCTGGGATGGGAAATGCTACCTAATCCCTGAGGAAATGCACTAGTAGCATTTGGAAAGATTGTGGTTAATTTCCACAGCTACAACTTTCAATGCTCACGTTTCAGCTGCTTGGTCAGTGCCCAAGCTTTTCTACAGGAAAAAAAACCCAAGTCATTTCAACTTTTGGGCTCAATAGAAGGTGTTCAAGATGTCCCTTATAGGCTTATAAAGTGACAGACCAAATTTTGAATTGTCTATATATGTGTGCATGAGATGTTACATTTTGGACCTGTTGTGGTTTAAGCCATAACTCACGTAGTTCGCTCACTCACTCCCCCCTCTTTTTTCCCCCTGCTCCCGGAGGGATGGGAAGGAGAATTGAAAGAATGCAACTCCCACGGGTTGAGATAAGAACAGTTCGGTAACAGGTATAACACAAACCACTGCTGCTACCACCAATAATAATGATCACAAGGGAAATAGAAGGGAAGAGAATATAACTGCTCACCATCCAATACCAAGCCTGACCCAGCAGTGAACCCCCATCTTCTAGGTGCCTGCCTTCATTTTTACATGCTGGGCATGACGTGCTGTGGTATGGAATACCTCTTTGGTCAGTTTGGGTCAGGTGTCCTGTCTCTGCTTCCTCCCAGCTTCCCCTCCTCCCTGGCAGAGAGTGAGGCTCAGAAAGTCTTTGGTCAGAGCAAACATTACTGAGCAGCAGCTAAAAGCATCGGTGTTATCATCACTGTTCCCAGGCTGAAAGTCAAAACCACAGCACTACACAAGCTACTAAGAAGGAGAAAAATGACTGCTACTGCTGAACCCAGGACAGGACCACATTTGGTGCCCTGAGGCAAACAGGCAGGATGGGAGGAGAGCAACTATAGACCCACCCCAGCTCTGTAGCACCATGTACCTTTGCACAATGATCATTGCCTGGATCACTTGGTGGCACCTCACCAGTCAGCAACCCACATACTTGTAAGAACTGTAATATCAACCTTACTCTGAGGAAGCACAGGTCAGAGCTTAGTCAGGTAACCACAAGTTCTGTGATCTATGTGCACTCAGCTCTGTCATCTGTTGTTTGAGACCTGATGTCTATAAATGCACTGCTATTTTTTTAGCCCCCAAACCGAGACTTTCCATGACTGCTTGTGGAAGAGGACTGCAAAGAAGGTATTCAATGTGATTGGATATATTTTTATTCTACTGAAATGTATGTGCACTTTTATATCTTGCAGTATTTGTTCAGTGTTGGAAACAGCCAATCAAACTGCACATTTGGCTTTATTTTTAAAAGTGCAACCAAAGCCATAAAGCCAAACAAGACAGAACTACAAGGAAAACCAGACAGTTTCTCTCATCTGCTAAGGACCTTCACAGCAAGCTGGTTTACAGTACCTATTCTTCCTCATAACTGTATCCCTTTTCTCTAGGGGATCATTTTAAGCTTTAGAAACTACAGAATCCATCCTAAAGCCATTTTTCCTGAAGGAGTACTTAAATGGAAAAAAAACCTCTTCTCTTGTTAAAGTGTGTAAAATGCTAACCTGATTCTACCAGGCTGAAAGCTTGAGTCCTCACTCAATGAATGCAGAAAGGCAGTGGAGGAGCTTAGTAGCCTGCCCATGTGTTTTACACTGTAAGAAGGGGTCTAAGAAGCCATTTCCTCGTACTTTCCAGAGAATCCTCCTTTTTATTAAAGAAAGCTTTATCTGTTGGGATTAAAACTACAGCCAACTGAAAATCCACTCATAATCTTGAGACAATCCCAAATGGAGCATTTGCAGACACTGTAACTTGACAGTTACTTTGAAAATTTGGTTTTGGTTTTGGTTTGTTTGTTAGCTTTTGTTTTGTTTGGGTTTTCTTTTTTCCCCTCTATGTATAATGCCCTGCCCTGTCTCCTGGTTCCTTTCCATAAAAAACTCAGGATTGCCAGCATACCACAAGTGAACCTGTGCTTGAGATATTTCCTGCCTGGTGGGAAGTAGTAAATATGATGAGAGAGAAAAATTGTTCCTGGGAGATTTTCAACCTAATTTTGTAGACTTAAGATATCTGATTGTCCTGGGAACTCTGCCTTTGCAGCTCCCATTCATTTCAGTAACAGGTGTCTAAATATTTCTCATGCCCAGAGGTTCACATATTTGTAGGAGGATGTAGATAAGGTTTGGATAAGCATATAGCAATTCTCAGGTTAAATAAAGCAGAACTCCTTGCCTCTTGCTTTTCCCCTACTGCTACTTACTGTCAAATATTAAACTTGCAGGTGACAAGGATGTGCCAAACTGATTTGAGAAAGAAACAGAGGATGGTTTCCATTTCCAAAAGAACAGTGCCCTCTGTATAGGGTGTGGAGTGTAATTTTTAACTCTCTTTAATGGATGCACTGTAATATCTTCACTCAGCTTTTTAAATTTTGGGAGAAAAGAAGAAGGGAATGAAGGTCATTGAACAAATTGTCAGTTTTCAGAGATTCATTCTCTTATTCTAAGGCATTTCTTTCCTTCCTTCACCACTTTTTGGTTCCTGTAGAACATATTCCAGGACAAACTCGCTGTGATTCAGAAGAAAAGAAGCTTGCAAGTCTCAAAAAGTGCATGAGTCATACTTCCAATGAGACCTCTTGCTACTAATGTAGTGCAGCAATTTTAAAACAACTATGGTAAGGGGGATTGTGACACAAGTTTTCTTTGAAAGTATAATTGTTGCTTTGCTTGTGACACACACACAAAAACCCAAAACTTATATCTTAGTTTGCAACTGGTGTCTTCCATTGAGCAAATAGCACCTTAATGACTTAGCTCCTTTGCAAGGAAATGCACATATGTGTCATCGGGGAGGTCTGTCCCCTACTGCTGGCTGTGGCCTCAGTCAGAGGCACAGCCTATGGATTGCACAACCAAGTTGACCAAAGGGTGTTTAGCTGCAGCCACAGCACAGCAGATGCTCAATCTGAGATTACTGTATTTAACTTAAGGAGCTGTCAGTGATAGTCGGTCCAAGTGGGAAGATGAGGTCTTTTTTTGCTTTCTCTCCAGCAGAACACATGACACTCATGTCCATCTCCTCTATGAATTGTTCGGTTACAGCCTTTGGCATGTCGGGACTAAAGGGCATGTCCTTAACATTTCTGAGAGCAAAACATTACAGCTTCTCTCCTATAGAGGATTAAATTGCAGCTTCAAAATTTGATTCATAAAGTGAGCATTACCACTCTGCCTATATACATACCCATTATCCAAGGGGACCCTGGGCATGTTGCAGCCATTTATTTCTGACATGCTAAATGATCTGAGAAGGATTTTGTTTAATTGAGTTTGGTTCCTTTCTATTTAGTTAGTTGTTTTCCTTATATCACTTAAGAAAATCTTAAGAAAGACTACCATTAAAATGCACATTCTAGCATTACTGGACTTGGTAACAGAGGTAGTGTGAGAAGACGGTTTTGATAAATGTGAAAGCTAATATTTCTATGGTTTTGAATTTTAAAAAATCATAATCCCTTGAAGCTTGTCTGAGATATGTAAGGGCTACATTTTGACTCTTTGCTTATACCCTTTTTTCTTTTTTTCCCCTGGTGATTTTCTTCCTTTTTTTTGAACTTTTTAAAAGTGTTGATACATATTAGTAATATATTAATGCATAACCAGATAGGCTAATTGGAATAATAAAATAACATTGATGAGGTAAAATGCTTCAAAAAGTGGCATTAATATTTGTGGTTTAGATCTGGATCTAGAATAGTGTCTATCCAGATTCCTTTTTTATCTATTCACTGCCTGACTTGCTTTCCCACTTCATTAAGAAGTTCTTTAACTTGCATTTAGTAACTAGAATCAGGCACTAAGGATCATCTAATAGAGGTGTTGTTAGAGTTTTGCAGTTCATGTTCTTGCCCATAAGTCTCACATTGCCAATTTTCTCTGAACTCTGTGAGATAACTCTGAGATATTACTTATTTTAAAATAAATAGAAAATCATAACATGGGCCATGCTTCTGTGACTCTGAAAGACATGGAAGAGATTTTTGTGCTTTTCTGATATAAAAATGTTCTTCTGACTTATTAGATTTTCTTGCCCTTTAACTTCAGATGTATCTTGAATGTCAAGCTTGATTTTTTCGTGTTTTAGTCATGTGCATTCATTTAGTGAGCTCAAATAATTTTCCAGCCTTTGTGGTGAAATTACTCCTTTTTAAAAGGTGTCCTTTAGACAAATAGCAGTCTCTGTTAACAAGAACCAACAATTTTCAGACAGACCAGCATGGATTTTTTTCCAAGAAATTTGATTGCCATGGTCTTGACTTCTTCTGAGTTGGACTTTATATCATTTTTAAAGAGGAAGTGTAGATACTGATAGTATATAAGAACTTGAGGTTTTTTGCAATGTTCTTAAGATTAGCTGATGGTCTACATGCTGACAGCATTGCTCCTACAGCAGGTTTTGCCCTGTAGTGTTTTTACCCAGTGGCTAGACCTGTGGCAGATACTCTGTTCAACATTTCAGAGCAAAAAAAAATCATTATTTTCCTCTGTGAAGGATTAATGAGAGTGACTGAGCTTCCAAATACCAAGTTTTTGAGTTTGGTACAGTGTGCAAAATGGCTAAGGGAGATAAAATTAAGTGTAAGCTGAAAAAGTGTGTTTTGAGCAGCCTGAAATGTTATTCTGATTTCATTTTACTTTGCTGAAAATAAGTAATAGTGATGGCTGCAATATTATGAATGCAAGTATCTAGTGATGTGGAGTCCCCTTTAAAGAAGGATCTCTTGATGATGTGCTTCTGCTGAACCCCACAGACCTGGCTTTGTTGGATGGACCACTGCAGCCATTCATCTACATTACCACTAGATCAAAATTCACAGTGGCATAAAATGTTGGACTGAGAAATACCAGGTAAATGAGAAAAGGTTGAGGGTAGGGCAAGAATACTTTGGTTCGACAGGGCATGTAAAGGAAATCTTTATTTATAAATTGAGTTATATTTTTCAGCTGTTTCTGCTTATAAAATTTTAGTTTCTTGCCTCATAGTCTTGTCCTACCCCATAAACTGGAAATTCCACAAGGCAATATCTTTCACAGTGCATATGGGTCACCTTTTTGAGCCAGTATTGCATCAGGTTCACATGGCAACTGTAAGTTTCTGAAAAAATAAATCCCTCTCTCTTCAATGCAAGCAGCAGTTTACTATTATGATTAAGGGCAACAGAAATATAAATCCAATTTTTATTTAAATCCTACAAATATGATGGTTTTTTTGGCAATTGTTTCTGTATTTTTCTGGGGGTTGTAATTTCTAAGTTAAAATATCAGTATTTTCCCTGTATTTCAAAAACAATGTATAACAGCCGTTGATAAGGAAAGCAGCAGCAAATCCTGGCATTAGAACCACTGGCACTACATTCATGTTTTGCTGTACAATGTGTTACACCTCTTGGAAACATTTAGTTCTGCCCAAGGACAGTGCAGCAAAGAATTAAAATTCAAGCACTAGAGGCAGTGTCTTTCTTTCCTTCTGAATAAATGAAGGAAAACAGAGAAGAAGTAAAAATACAGAAAACAAAGCAATGGAAGATTTTGCCAGGATCTGTACCAAATATTGCCTTGCTTTGTCAATGCAGCTTTAACTAATAGTTTTCTGTTTGAAAATTGCAATGTGTATGAAAATATACGGTACAATATTTTAGTGCAGGCGAGCAGTTACTGGTTGAAGTGAATTATTGGCTTCACTGGTATTGCAGATTGTGAGTCAGGGTGGAAGAAGACCCAAGCCTTCTAGCTCCTGTTATACATGGGAGCTACCTCACATATACCCACCAAGGAAAACATAGACTTGCTATCTTTCAGCATTTGCATCACATTAGCAAAATAAATGCAGTTTGCTTGAAAAACATTCTAGAAAATGAAGAGGGGAGAAACAGTTTGTCTTCAATAAATGCAAGGCACAAAGACACCCACGTGAATATGTATGACCAAATCAGAACAAACAAATAAATGGCTACAGTATTGTGCAAGGAAAACAGGATCAGCTGAAAGGTGATGCACCAGGGCTAAATCATTTCTCCCCACCCATGTGTGGGGACACCAGAGAAAGAAGAGGGGACCCCCCAGGGCAGCTGTGAAGGAAGGAGGGGAAAGCCATCTCCTGGCACCCAGATGTGGGGAAGGAGTGGGGGAAAGCATCCTGAAGGCAGGATTGCTGGAGAGGGACAGAGAGGCAGAGCTAGCTCAATAGCCTCTGGGGAACTCTGTGCCCTGGCCATGCCTTGCAGCCAGAGTGCCATGGATTTGGCAGGAGACCGCTGCTCTCCCCTCCTTGAAAACACCTCTGTCTCCTGTGAGGTGTGACTGGGCCCCAATTGTCCTGAGGCAGAAATGTTTTCTCTGAAAAGCACATCTTTATTGCTGTACAAATTCATTATAACAAGGGACTTGTGTTCAGACTGAAGGACACACTTATTATTGTCCTGTGGTTTTCAATTAGGAAGTTCACAGCTAACAGTTTTTAAGTACAGTGAATCATGCAAATTTCCATATCACAGCAGCTAATTTATTTGTTTGTTGGGGAATAGCAGGTGCCACATGAATCTGTTTTGAAATGAATGCCAAGAAATGCAGACGATTTTGGTCTGAGCCGTGGGAGGAGGGAGCAGGAGGGACTGGCAGGATAATGAAGCCTTTGCACAGTGCAGGGTGTCTAATGTGGAGTATGAACATGAAATGAGCAGCAGCACACATCTACTATCCAGGGGACTGATCTTGAAGCTCAGCTCTCACTAACGGGGGTTTCTGGCCAGAACTATCATGACTGTGTCTCCAGGTCAGAATGATAAAATCCAGGTGCTTTCTGTATATGATTGCCAGTGACTTCATTCTGTCTTCCACGCACAGTTCCAGCTTTTGTTCCCCAGGCAGTTTTCACTGCTGGTTGCAAACACAAGGATCATTAAGTTACAAGCTGAATTTATTTACCTTTTGCAGCTACATCTGAGAATAGTTGTCTGTTATACCAGATTTTAATTTCAAGCCTGTCTGATGGGTATATAAGATGTGTTCTTACCTGTTCTTGCAACTCCACACAATTATGCTTTGGAATCAGTTCTGCTTGTGAGAGCCATGAGAGCTCAGAGGAAGACTCAGGCAAGAAAGTCATAGCAGAGTGCTGTGCCAGAGTTTTCCAGGACACAGGAGCGTTGTGACTTGAGGCACTGGTGTTGCAGGGCTCAAGGATGGGCAAAACACCCATAGATAGTTCTGCAGAAAATGCACTGGGCTGTGGCAATCACTAGATGTTTGCTGGATGTCAGTGGTACAAAGGCCTGCTCTCCATGGATTAATGTCACTGAGCATTTACACAGATAATCTGCAGCTCATGTGGATGCTCTCATATTGAAGATGTTGCTGTGGTTTTAGCCTCATCTTCATGGAGAAGGAAACCCGGGAGATATTTTGATGGCCTTTTCTAAATGGTCAACACCTTAAGCAAGGGGCTGGGCTCCAGATGCATCTAACAAAATCTAAGGCACCTGAGGCTTTTAAGTGGGCTGTCCTAAGCTATATCATTGGTGAAGGATGTTTCAGAGGTTATGTTTCAACTCAGATCTGGTGCTTTGATTTCTGATCTGGCTATAGACGCAGGCTAGAAATACTGAGCTTCAAATGTGAGAAGATTTGGTGAGATGTCAAAAGCAGGCAGGGGAAGGGATGATCTGTGGCACCTTTCCCACTGGCGGCAGGCTACCAACTCACCTTTATGAGCCCTCTTCTAAGTCATTCTTTTCTATATATATTTTTTCTTTTAAATCAGGATGAGCTATGGCTAAACAAGTCTGCAACCTGCGCACCTTGGCTGCTTTATAAGACGAAAGTAGTCTGCCTTATTGTAGTCATCTCTGCAAATGACAGCCCCTAAATGCTTACACAATGAGGCTATAATTTAAACTATAATTCGAATGTAAAAGTGACAAGATACCTAAGCAGGCTATCCAAGGGAGAGACTGAATTATGTTCTTGATGTTTGAAAGGAGATGAAAGAGTCACTGATAGGGAGAAGCCCATTCGTGGTAATGGCAGCAGAAGAGGAAATTGTTCCTACAACAGGACAGATGAAAGTGGAAGGGGGAAATGCCTATGTAGCTGTGAGAAGGAATTCGTCTGGTTGTGACTGAAAAAGAAAATATGTTGGGAAGAAATAACATGATGAAAGTAACAAAGAGGGAAAGATGATAAACATTATTTTAGTAGCGAAATAGACCACAGGTCAGAAATAAACAGGACATTAATCAGAGTGCGATAGCACTGCAGAATTTCCTGATGTCTTTCTTCATGCAGGATGGATGCTCGGATCAAGTGCTGGGATTTAATTAAAAACATATTAAACTGAATAACTCCTCTGACTGTCCCACACATGTATTATTTTTTCCTGATTTTTATTTTGTTTAACCATCCAGAGTGGGGAAAAAGCATAGTTCCTGCAATTCAAGGAACCTGACTTGAATTTGGTGGTTCCTTTTACAACCTATAAAAATCATATGGCTAATAAAGAGCATTTCTGACCTTTCACATGAAGATCACTTTGACTGCTTCCAACATACTCAGCCCATCTGTCTTCTTCTGGATCTGTACTTCAGCAGAGAAAAAAACCCTAACAGTAATAGGTAACAAAAAATGAAGCTATTTAAACTGTGGAGGAGATAAAAATACTTAAATAGTGTCTTTAGAAGTGGTTTATATTTTTCTGTTTTATGGAATAAACCTCAGATGTCAGTGTTTTCATTCAATGAGACGAAAGCAGAGCATCAGGGCAGACAGGATCTAAAATATCCCAAAAGCTAACATCAAAATGTTGTTTTCTTTTTTCATGCTGATAGCAACTACTCATTCACAAGTGTGAAGTTGTTGTAGCATCACTTGTGTCAGGAATGTCTGCTCCTTTAAAAGAAAAAGATCACAACAGCTCCTCAATTTGGACCATGCTTCTCTGACATAATTTCACATGTTTTTAATAAGAAATAAATAGGTAACAGGAAAAGAATATTTGTTGTGAATTAAGTGATTGCCATGTACTACACTGAGTTCAAATTCTGGCCACGAGCACATTTAATATGTAAATAGTTCTGTTTGTAATCGAAGCCTTATGAAACTCAGCTTCTGGAAGAAAACAAATCCTGCAACTTCCAGCGCTCAGGCAGACCCACTGAAGTCAGTGGAGATATCTTCTTTGTCAAGGTGGACTTTGAATCTTGGTCTTACAACAAACAAAAATTATACACTGGAGTGCTGCTTAAATACCAACAGGTTCTCAGGGGAAAGAAGAGCATGAAAAAGAGGATCAAAAAAGGAGAAGGGGAATGAAACAACCAGGAGGGGGAGAGAGGGGGGAGGAGGAGAGTGACACAGACTGGAATTGATCTAAAGGATAAATAAAGGTAAAGGGCATGCTTAATGCAGAAGAGAAGGAACTGGGAGAAAAGAGACAGGGGAAGAATGACATGGAAAAATAGTGGGGGGACAGGGGGATGGGACAGTAATAGAGAAATGAAGGCTTAAAATAAGACTGAATGGGGGAAATGCTGAGAAGATAGATAGAAGCAATGCTAAGAGGGAAAGAGGAAAAAGACTGGCATAAGTCCTCAGTGACACTGGGAGGAGAGGGGCTTGAAAGAAGCCTCAGCTAAACAATAGAGGGATGCAAGACAGAGGCGCGAGGGGGGCAGCACAGATTAAATGAGAACCAAATGTAACTGTAACAAAGGCTCTGAGATGTAGGCAATGAAAGCATGTTAACAGGGAACTGTTTTGTGTTTGTATGTGCGCATGTGCGTTTTTGCATACTGTAGAAGATTCTATCTCTCCCCCACCCAAGAAAAGCCATACTGCAACCCAAAACAGTCACAAAACCCAAAAATGAAGGCCACTCAATGTCATTCTGGGCTTCATTTCCTTTCTTTTTCACTTTCTTTCCTCCTGTAATTTTCAAACAAGCACCTCTGTAGCTGTTGTCCCTCCTTCAAATCCATTTTAAAAATTCTCTCTTGCTGTGATGGCTGAAAAAGATGTGACAATTGGCAGGCTGCTGCTGCGCTGAAACTAGTATTTTTCGTGCTGACCAGTTTTTCAGCTGTTTCCTTGTAATTCCTAGATACCTCTTTGTACTTGCTTATTGTTTTTCTCCCTTGGAAAGGAAGCACTTTAGGATGGGGCTGTCTCTGTGCTTGTGAGCAGCCAGTGAAGAGGAATATTATCTAAGATTCTTTCATAACTGCTGTAAGTCACTTTTGAAAATTTCTGCCTGTGTCTGAGGGATTCAAAATTGGCCTTTTTCTTGGTTGAAAGGTGTATTTAGCTGCAACACCACTTTACTGTTTACACATGCTACATCAGAGCTCACTGAAAAGCTTCCAGACCTGAAGGGAGAATATAGCAGCACCTACACACACTGATGGCTGTAGCTTCTGTTATGTGGGTGCAGCAGGAGTGGCCAAGGGTCTGTGGCACAGGCTTGTTGTGCCAGCACTTCAGGCTCCTCACTTGCTTTCCAGTGACCCACTGTGGCAGGTGAGCATGCACACCTCAATGTGAGTTTCTGCTGGGCCAATCCCCCACAGAGCACAGCATGAGCCAAGAGAGCACATGGAAGAGAAGCAAAAGCACACAGATTTGATCTGTGCCTGAAAAGCAGTAAATCCTGCTCCCTTTGTGCCTGTGTTCCTGAGAAGGGAGCAGAATGCAGGAGGGTTCCTCTGGACATGGACCAGCTCTGTTTGAAGAGGGGAGGATTTAACACCTTGATGTACTCTCCACCCATGTAGCTGCCCACTGTCACACAGCGTCAACCTGCTCTGAGCTGACCACTGGTTTGTTAGCTGCTCAGCTTTCTTCATCAATGTCTCTCTATCAGTCATCTCTTCTCCTGATGCCTGTGACAGCAGATACATGACACACACAGGACAGCAATGCACCTGTCTGCAGTCATAGGTGGGAAAAGTGGCTGTTGGTCCAGCTGGAGAACGAGTCCCTGAAGAGGTCTGTTCTGAGCTGCAGCCTCAACTGCAGCTCAGCACATCCTTCCCTGGGTTTCATGTGTCACAGTTGCTCAGTTTTCTGAGACACAGCACAGAAATACAGCAATACGTACCCTACCTGCTGCTCAGACAGGTGGCACAAGAACCTCTGAATCTATGTGTAGCAATATGCAATATTTGAAGATGTTTCTTAAATAATGACTGCCACTGATGCTTTGTGTAGATTTTCCTTTTTCAAAAAAGAGCTACCGAGGAATCAAACGGGTCACTTGGGACAAGCAGGGGAATACAGAAGAAAAATAACATTTACAGTGCACCTGAGCAGCTTGTTAAACAGAGGGTGACAGAAGCAACAAAAATGTGGAATAGTTGCTAACTCAACAGAAGAACAGATTCCTGGTGTTTGGTTAGATTTTTATTCTGATTTTCTATTTTGCTATAACCAGGGAAAATAAACTCTTGAACTACAAAGTGCAACATATGAGGCAAAGGATGGAGCTGCTGTGAGTAACATACAGTGCTTCAAAGAGCCAGTGCTCCTAAAAGTATTGCTCAGGTACCATCCAATTCACAGATTGAAATAAGCTCAATTTATTCAAGTTTGTGAAGTTTGTATGAAAACCGGCAAAGAATTCCAAGCTCTCTTAAATCTATTTGTGTATTCGTTACTCGAAGGCTGAAAGGATGAAGTTCTGCAAGTGGATTTGAATTTCCCAAAGGTCTGAACTGTTCTATGCCAAGACATCCACATTATCGAGTTTTTAAACAAATGACCATTAATGATGATCTTAATGATCACTGACATTGTTCTTGTAGGAGATCCAGGGAAATGCCACCCAGTGCTACTAAGGGGTTAAACACTTCCTTTGCTAAGGCTGCTTGCTGACCTAGATGAAAGAAAAAAAGCTATAGGTCAGTGAGTGAGAATGTCCTTCATTTAGAACTGCTCAGAAAGATTACAGTAAGTGTGTAGATACTAAGCTAGGAATTAGAGACCATGGAGTGCTGATTTCAGTTCTTTTATGTACAGTCTGTTGGGAGCTGCACTGGCATACACTATTCCAGTAACAGAGGATACATTGCTAAGGCCTGGAGGCTTGAGCATCGCCTAAGTCTTTGACAGGGAACAGGCAGAAGAAAGGATGGGTGGGTCTGATTGGGTAAGTGAAGTCATGACTAAATGATCACACTGGGTAAAGGGAGGAAGAAATCATTAGAAATCTTCAGATTTGTCTCTGTGAAACTTTCTCTTGTTAACCAGCAATAGGAGAAAAGGAGGTGGTGAAGTCAATGTTTAACTTACATATTCAAAGTACATGGAATGGGAGGTTCTATGAAAAAGATCAAATGTGGCAAATGCAGAACATGATCTTATTGTTGGCCTATTAACACAGTTTGGAGCCTTGGAAAATAGCAACAGAGAAGGTCCTAAATCTGCTATTTCTCTTGGTGGAGCGGCAGCAAAACAAAGGAAATGCAGATGTTTGGCAGTTGTTGACAGTGGAGATTAGAAATGATGTAATTAAAGCTATATAATTTACCAGCAGCAGTATCTTCAACTTAGCATTGAATGCTCGGCATTCAATGGCAGCTCAGATTACAAGTGACAGCTAGAGTTTTCTTTTAACAATGTTTTAATAACCTGGGTGTTTGAGCTTACAAGTTCCCTGCACCCTGTGTCAGCTGGCTGGCACCTGTTCTCACAAAAGTAATAGAAGCAGTATATTACATTTTGGATCAACAATTGGCTCTTGACAATGTGGCCATGCAAAGCACCACATTCAGCTGCAGCCATACTTCATCTTTTGGAATTAAATTGTGGGAAATACCAGCAGAGAATTTATCTGCAGAGATTTGGATAGGAGGAGAGAAGAGTGGCTGTGCATTGATTCAAAACTCATGTCACAGGTAGGGATTGTTAAGGCAGGGGCCTAGAAGTGTCTATAAGAAACTGATTGGTGGAGATGAAACAGCTTTCTGAAGTTCTTCTGGACAAAGCAGAAGACAGGTTGTGAAGGAAATCTTTCTGGAGAAAACCACCTGAGGCATATTATTTTCAAATATGGCCTTGAAAATCACTCTAAAATTAAGGGAGCCTGTCATAGCCATAGTGGATTGACTTTAATGCGCTGAGACAAGGTCCATCTCCCCTCTGTGCTGACCTGTGCTCCAATGCAATTATCTCTCCAGCTGATTGTACAAGCCTCTTCCTCACAACTGAGAGCTATTTTCATAGATCTCATTGTTTTAGACAGTCTTAGAAATGATGGTCTATTTCTAATGCAAGAAAGCCCTAGCAGTGGCTTCGCTACTAATGGACTGTAATTACAGGATTGATCCCAGATCTCTGGCAATATGAACCTTTCTGTGTTTGCTAAGGCAACAACAGCAGCATAAATCAATGGTCTGCCACCACAGGCTTCAGAGGATTCAGGGTGAAAAGACCTTGGTATACACACAGTAAGGTTTGGTAAATGGGGAGAACACATGCATGATTAGCATAGTGTCATTAGCTTATCTTCATGGACATAGGAAAGATTTTCTTTCTACTGTTCTTCATTTAACAGCTAGCAAGAAACTGATCATTTTCAAAATGGGCTTTTACACTTGAGAGTGGCTCTATCTGTATTAGAGGCAACAGCAGGAGCTGCAGAAGACATAGAACAGATGTTGAACAAGATTCTCCCCTTGGGGGAGAATGATCTCTTTCTTCTGTGAAGATATGGCCCTGGCAAGTTATTGGATAGGAGCAGGGAAACAATCACAGCATGGACACTGGCTTCACAGTCTCTCATGGATAAATTATCGCTAAAATCATGTTAATAAAGAGAAACACTTGTCTGTGGAGCAATAAAGAGGATGCTTTTCAGCATATTCATGAAAAAGTATAGCTACTGCATTTTTTTTATTTGAAAGTCTGACATCTGTTATATTACGAAAATTAAACTTACAAAGGTTAAGAGATCTGATTCTTCTCACTCTATATGTTCTGCTTGAACACCTTGGTCGCAGCCTCAGCAATTTTTCGTCTATGCCTATGCCTGGCCATACACCCCATTTATATGAATTCTGACCCCTAGGGAAACTTGGCTTCCTGGCTTGACTTCAGACTTGCCTCATCACTATAGATGACAAACTGTCATGGCAATCTTGATTCTAGGCTGAAGTCAGTTCCTGTCCCTGAACCTGCCCTGCTCATGTTGCTGCGATGCTTCGGAGCTCTGCTGGTGAGACCTGTGTCCTGCCTGCTTTGCTGTTGTGCTCAGCTGGTGGCTCACCTTTCTTTCAGAGCAGTCCATTCCTTTTGTCTGTACAATCAGTTGTTTGTGTCCAGCAAAACCACCTATGTCCTCTAGTTCTCCGTTCATTGATAGTAGTGACATGACAGAGGCAGACATGGTAAGGTCCCATAGCTATCTTACGCAGAATATAAATGTGTCTTTGATAGTTAGCCTCCTGCTTAACAACTTAGGTGGATCCAATAACATCCAGTGTGCTAAAAATCGTTGTCAGATTCAATTGTTCTGAATGTCTTAGAGGACGATCTCTAATTTAATGATAGAAAAGTGTTTACTTCTTATGGATCAAGAATCTGTGTACACTGCCACATCAATCAAAGAGATGTAAATTAGAGCAGTGGCTCAATTAAACTCCCAGTGAAATGATCCAGTGATTTATCTGAACCTATTGCTGCAACCAGAAGATATTGCTGCTTATTAACAGTGAGAGTAGTTACATCAGGTTTTTCTCTTTTTGGCATCCTATGTGGTCCACATCCAACAATAAAATGTTGCCTGAGGGGCTGGAAAACAACATCCCTGCCATCATGAAGTGTACCCAGAAACTAAAAGGTTGGCTAGGAACTTTATGTGACTTTGCACAACGTGATGTCCATTGGGCCCAGACAGAGCAAGAACAAACAGCCAGAAAAGGAGCCAGATGAAGAAAATGTGAGTCTGGGACTAAGTCGTGGTGTTAGTGTCCAGCTGGCCTCATTATTAGCCAGATGGCAGGTTCAATATCAAGCCCTTGGAAGGGTCAGACCAGAAAATTACTAGATATGCCAACTGGATTTGGAAAAAGAGAAGCAAAGAAAAAAAAAAGAGAAAAAAATCCAGATCTATTGTGTCCATCTGCTGGGCAGATGGACAGCTGTAGAAGGATTTCTCAAAGTCTCATGCAAGTATGATCCAGGGCTAGAGCTACAAAATAATTTCTCAGAGTACAGATTACACCAAGATATCTAATCCTTGCACAATACAAAACAATAACTTGTTTTGTAAACATGTTCAAGGCAATCTTTTTCTAGTTCTATTTGATTAGATGCCACTTATCTTCTAGCACTTGTTTCCATACTCCCATTTGGATGCCTTATTGCCTTTGTGAGGTCACGTGATGAGTGCCAGAAGAACCACAGAAATGTGGAAAATGAGCACCATTTGTTACAACGCATTTTCGACAGTCTCACTGATCTTAATGCCAATCCAGATAGCCCTGGAAAATTCTGCAGTGGCCTCCCTAAGATGTGCTTTTAAATTAATTTGTTATCATTGCTTTGGATAGGAAAAACATGACACATGTCCTTTCCTTAAAATTGTCCAAAGGTCTTGGTAGACACACATTCCCTGAGTCTTCCTCTGGAAAACCTTCCTTTTTCAATCAGTAGGTCTCTGAATTTAAAGTTGTTGTCAATTTTGTGAAATACAGCATCAACATTTTTAATAAAAAGTCTTAAAACCTCGTAAACATTGCATTGGACAAGTGCAAGGTCCTATACCTGGGTCAGAGCAATCCCAGGCACAGCTAAAGGCTGGGCAGAGAAGAGATTCAGAGCAGCCCTGCAGAGAAGGACTTGAGGGTGTTGGTCAATGAGAAACTTAACATGAGCTGGCAGTGTGCACTCGCAGCCCAGAAAGCCAACTGTATCCTGGGCTGCATCAAAAGGAGTGTGACCAGCAGGTCGAGG
>JANRGW010013496.1:0-20800 GCA_024733675.1 Psilopsiagon aymara
CAGGGAAGTTGTAAATGCTCCATTGCTGGAGGTGTTCAAGGCCAGGCTGGACAGAGCCTTGGGTGGCATGGTTTAGTATGAGGTGTCCCTGCCCATGGGGGGGGGGGGTTGGAACTGGATGATCTTAAGGTCCTTTCCAACCTTAACTATTCTGTGATTCTATGTATGTAGTGTGCATAGATACAGACATATATATATGCACGTAAGAAATTTTTAAAATATGAATAAAAATGGAAATATTTGTAAGGTTTTTTTTTTTTAAATAAAATGGTACTTCTGTAATACTTACCTTCCTGTAACCAGGAAAATGTATCAAGGCTTCCTTCCCGCTGACATTTTCAAGGATTGAGAGGAGGAATTTCAAGCTATGAAATTAATCAGAACAGTTAAAAGTTTTAACTTTGATTTCATGATGAAAGAAATTTGGAGAAGTCATGCTGGAGTCCGACAATTTATGGGTTTCCAACTGAGTGTATCTACTACCATTTATATTATTATTATTGTTATTTAGTTGCGGGGAATAACATTTTTAAAAAAATGGATCAGAAATTGCTGATTGTATGGTATTATAAACTGCCTCTATTTGTGTTTTAGGTATCACCTTTGATGGAAGCAGAAGAATTAACTAATGATGTTTTAGGAATCAAAAACATTATTCCCAACAAAGATGATATCTGGGCTACTTTTGAAGTGCTTGAAAATGGTCAACTAGGTTAGTGACCCTTAAATTTATGTATGCTCAGAAAATTTTATAATTTTTATTTTTTAATGCTTAACATAATCAGAAGCTTAATTAAAAGAATTAGTTAAAGGTTTATAGAAACAAAATGAAAATTAGCCTTCATGCCATTTTTCTGCCTTTGGTTGCTGGCATCTGCATGTTTGCTTTCTACACTTGGCCAGAAATAGTATGATGAATTGTTTTGAAATGCTTATAAATTGGGGACTGAAAAAATGTTTTTCATGTTACTCTGCTTCACAGTTCATTGGTCATGAGCTAAAGAAAAGTAGTTCTTCCCAATAAGTCTCAAAGAAGAATCTTATTTCTATTAGAATGGCAGCAGTTGATTTTATAAGGAAAAATTTTTTTCAGAAGATGAAATAAGAAAATACATGTAATACTTAAGGGAAAGTATCTTTCTATTATTTATTCAGTAATTTTATGTGTGTAGATGAAAAAGGAGGCATAAGGTGTATAATCCTGTGTATATGGCGAGTGGCAGTATGGTGTATATAGCAGAATTTCAAAACATTTGTTTTGAATATGGCTATGCTGCCAACAAAAGCAAATGTCAGAGGCGCAATATTCATGAACTGTAGAGAGGCTTTAACATAGGTAGTGTTTCAGGTGTGCCAGAGCTTGCATTTTATTGTTAGAGGTACTTACTATGAAGTAATACAGGGTTTTTGTACGTATTTATTTTTATTTATTTTTCATGTTTATATGTATAATCAGTTATATGATTTTTGAACAATACATGAAGAATATGCTTTTAGTAAAAAGCATTAGCTATTTGTACTTCATATTAGAGCTGCTGTTCTTACTTATTTTCATGTCTCAGAAGTGGACTGTGGACTATTTCTGTAGGGAAGGTACCTGTTTCCAAGTTAAGAAGAAAAAAAGTTTTTAAAAAATTGAGAAAACTAAGATTGCTAAACATTACAAGTTTGTTTGAATAGTTTTGTGGTACTTTATTTTCAGATGTGTTTACAATAATCTCTTCAGATTTACTGATAGTCATGATATGCTCAGTCTTGACCTTGGCACTATTGGTAACAAGACTGGAAACGCATTCTCCTTTTTGACGTAAATTAAGTGATCCTGATCTCTCTGCATCTTGTAGTCTTGGGGTGATGCTGTTTAGAGTTGTAACATAGAGTTCATTTCCACATTCATAGATGCAGGTGTCAACTGACAAAGAGTGCTAGCATCTGTTATTTTCAGAAAAGTCCTGATAACTCCTACAAGTACTCTAGAAATCCTCTTTCTTTTTGACTGAGTAATAGAAAAACTGAAGAGGAAATTTTATTTTCTAAAACTTAAAAAACATTTACAGGGAAATGAAAGCTGAACTAGATTTGGCCAAGAGAACATAAATACATAAGATAGACCCCCACACCAGCTTGTTTGGGTGTAACAGTATTTTAGTTGTCTGAGCTAATGACTATGGGAAATTAGCAACAAAATTAAGCTTAGAGTAAGACATTGCAGCCCTGTATAGGACAATAAATATTGGAAAGGGATTAGAGTGTATCCCATTGAAATGTGGATTTTACAATGCAAAGTAGAAATGGCATACCATTTAAAACCAAAGTAAACAAGTAAAAAGTAAACTAAATAAAACTGTAATTCAGCACCTGTCTCCCGTTGTTAGACTGATGAAATGTGCTACATGGTCGCCTTTCTGGAAGAATCTGTGTGTTAGAACTGAATTAATAATTTTGAAAAATAAAAATAAGGCATGTAGTAAGAGACACTCAGGGAGGCTGCAGTTGTGCTATGACTGAATCTAGCAATTTTCAAAAGGCTGAATAACAGAGAAAAATAGTCCTGCTAAGTTCTTGGTCCAAATGTTCCTGCACATTGATTTTATTAGCATTTAACAAACACCATTTAGCATCCCGTAATCTATGGCATTTATAAATAATATGAGATTACAATGTGTCATGACTTAAACTAAGTTTGCCTAGTTGCTTCAAGTGTATAGTAATGATCAGTGTTTTATTGATAGAAAGGAATATTCTGGTTTTGTTCCTGCTGCAGTCTGGTACCTGTTTATTGCATGGTGTTATTCAGTTAGCTGTGCTCAGTCCTGAAGCTTTATGAGAGTTATTTTACCTTTTAAGGTGTACTGCCCTGAAAATGAACCCTGAGAAGGCAAGAAAATCAGAATTTTAAATTCTCTAAAAAGTGATTTTCTCTTGATAGTTACTGTTGTTTAGGGTGAAAATGACTGGTTTGGGATATTCACCAGCGTATAATGACCTCTTAAAAAGGGTAATTGGATCTATACGTTTACTGCTTGCTGTTCAAAATATTAAAATTGTGATATTAACAATAAACTAAATTAGTTGCATATAGAAAAGTTGAAATAATTGATAATTTAACCTAATGAAGACTGTTCAATACCATATGCTTTTACAAAACAGGGTCTATTTTTTTTTTAGTAATTTTTGCCTGATGGATCTTTTGTAAATGAGGTGTGTTGCCAGCAAATTAGCTAATGCATTTCAGCATGATGATTTATGTACCACATAATCCATGATGACAGATGGTTTTAAATGTAACTATAAATAAAACAGTAGGTGTTTACTCTGGGAGTGCTGGTGTTCTAGGAAGATATGGTGATTTGCCAGTGTTTCCTACTGTTGATTTGTAGTTCTTTATTTATTCTCTTGTACAAGGGCAAGTTATTTTATCACATTAGATTCCACAGTTTCCCAGAGTTAGGAAGAAGTTTTGAAAGTTTGACCATTTAAAACAAAAGAGACAGGAGAAATGGTGTTACAAAGTAGGGACTGAGCTGCTGTCTACAGAATGGTTGTGGTGTTAGGTTACTTTGTTTTCATGTCTGGATAATACAACTTTTCTGTAAATGGTATAGCAAGTTTACAGGTAAGGGTTTTTTGCATCTCAAAACAGTGGTTATTTTTTCTGTCACTTAAGTGTGTTATTTGTGGCTGCTGCTTTCTGAAGCTGTGGTGTTCCAGGTGTTCAGGAAAATATTTTCTGCTAGAATGTATTGCTGGACAGCCCCAAAGCAGCTGTTGACATTTCATATTCATCTGCCTTAGCAGAAATGAAAAATGAGACTCTGGTGGCATACTTTCCCCTCAGTATTCAAGAGACACAGAGCTAGACCGCCAGACCCAATATGGCAGTGTCATACAGGTGTGACTTATCAAGCTCTTCTCAAGGCCAGACCTGTATAAGTTGATATGCCAAAGGGAACTCAGAACGTTTGGAAAAATCTCTCTTTGGAGATAAAATGACACTTGGATCTACTGTTGTAGCCCACAAAGCCATTGTTACGGCTTCTGTGCTTTCATTAATTATTGTAGGTGCTTGCTGCTGAGCAGGTGAAACTCTTCCGAGGGAGGGATGTGTATGTGTGTGTGTGGAGGTGAAATATACAGTCTTCCTCTATCCACATCAGTGTTGCCTGGTATACCTCAGGCTGTGTTGCAGTACCTGCCCGGCTCAGTTTTCTACTGGGTCTGGTAATGCAGATTTAGGGACTATTTGCAAGATCTTCAGTATTTTCATGTGGTGTATGAGCTGGGGTTTGTGTGGAGCACTGGATGGACATTCTTATCCCTGCAGTTTTTCAGTTCTATGTAATTGAATCCTGGATCTCAGTGTTTGTCTTTTAGGATGGATGATATCTATCCACAAATGTATGTCTGAGCAAATGAAGCATTAAGTGCACACATACAGTCTGTCATGCCTCATTCTATTGGTTCTGTTTTGGTTGAACTTCGGTATGCCCTGTGAAAGTTCGTAACTTTTGTATTTAGTTTGAAAGTTGTTTTTTAACGTCTTTATTTGCAAGTGTTTTCTTACATAAATACAAAAGTCACTGAAAATTTGATTATTCTTGTGTAATTTGATATTTATTATCTGTGCAGACCCTGCCAGCACAGGTGCTGCTGCAGAAAGTCAATGAAGTGAGTAATTGTCTTATTTTGAAAGCAGTGCTTTTCTTCTATAGCTCAAAGTGAACAAGACAGTGTTGTGTATAAGCATATGTAACTTCTAAGGGCATTCAGTCTTGGCTTTTGGTTTTGATTTGTTTGGTTTTTTCAATTTATTTTTTTCTTCCTGTGTGGCATTTCTCAGAACGTCCTCTGCATTATACAGAGAATGTATTAGAACAAGTTCTTCACTGGAGTTCACTACCAGAACCTGGCACTGCATATCTGATAATAAAGAGGTTTCTAACAGCAGACATCATAAAACTCTACAGTGGTACGTATCTTTTTTAAAACTTAGATATTTCATGTGGGGACGTGAGGATGGCAGTTCTTTTATAGCTGTTTCATTGGGGCAAAGTGTCCCAGAACATTTGAATTACTACTACTTTATGAAAGTTACTGTTTTACTGAGGGTTGTGCTGACCTCCTTTTAAAATGTAAAATTCACGGATCTTCTTGTTTCTACAAACTATAAGCTTTTCCATTTGAACATAGAAGTACAGAGGAATTTCACATTCACTTCAGTGTTTGAAATTCTGTTGTGAAACTTGTGACTGCTCTTTTATCCATAGAGCAATTCTGCTTAGTCCATTCACTGTGCTCTCTCTCTGTGGATTATATATACATATATCCTGTGTATATATAATTACATTATATATAACCATGTAATTTATATATTAAATAATTTTATATGCTAATAATAGTATCTATTTTATAATCTGATCCCTTCAAGCTACGAAGCTCATTAGAGAGTATGCAGCCTTTAAAAACAATGAGGAATTTAGATCTGACACTTGAAAGGAGATGTAGCTCAAATTTGCAGTGGAAAACTATGATTTACAAGCTGCCCCCATCCTATTTTGGTTTTTTACATAATACCTGGAATGAAGTCTCCCGTGTAATAATATGTAGCATTCACTTTGAAGGAAGCAGTGGTTTAGAAGTTAGAGATCCAAAAATTGCTATCCTGTTTTTTCAAGCAGCTGAAATCCTGTATGCTATCACTGTAAAAACATGTGATGATGGCACACGATGCCTGGTTTATGCCCATCTGATTTTATCGAATGACTTAGTTAAATATGCAGTCTTTTCTTTTTCTTTATTCCCCATCCACAGAGGTATTAATCTCTCCATCTATATATCTCTTTTATCTTAATTGTATGAAATTAAAGTTATGATGTTATTCTTCTGAAAGTATTAGCCTTTCTCATTATCCTTTATTCCTGTAAAAACATATTCCACAAATACAAATCAACCTTAACAAGTGTTCTGTTCATGACCATTATGTTTGAGTTCTAGTATCTCAAAACGTGTCATAGCAGACAATGAATAGAGAAAAATGACCTACTTCATTAAAAGCTTGAATATGAACTTCCATCACCTCAGTATGTGTTCAGGAATAATCAGAATATGGGTTTTAAGTACTGTGTGAACCACTGCTCTGAGAAATGCATAAGGATCAGGTTGTGTCAATTTACAAAATGTAGTACTATTTAAAGGGGAAATCTGCCACTTGCTCTTCTCTCCTAATTTCTACATCCATTTCTTCTCCCAACCCATCACACTAATTGTTTGCATCTGTTTATTCAGTTAGTCTGGACACACTGGCTGTTGACTGAATGTTTGCATTTACTGTCTGTTTTTTGTGAGGGTACATGTTAAAAATAATCAAAAACTCATTAAATAAGTTATATTGGTTTTCTTGGTTTGAAGAGAAAGGTCTCTGCCAGTTGCAGAGTTGCAGTGTTGATTTCTGCAAACTCTACATGGTAATCTGGTGTATCACAAAATATTTTCTTGAGGGTGGAATTGCCACTTTAAGAAAGTTTTACATGGTGAACGTACTTTATTACTTTTTCTAACTGGATCTTGTTACAAAATAATATCTAAAATCAACACAATTCTATAGTAATTTTATCTTGTTAGAGTTCTTGAGTCCACTCTTAGTTTGTAAATTTGCTCTGGAATATTAGCAGTGCTGAGGAGTTATTTCACTAGCTTCACTAGTGTAGATATTAAGTGTAGGCAAAGATGCACAGAAAGTCTGCACATTCATCCACATTTTGTAGTTGCAGTTACTGTTTCTAATCCTGCATCTGTGCACTGTTAAATAAGCAGTTATTTCAGGACAAAAAGATAACGGAGAGTTTTTTATATAAATGTTGTACTTCCATCACTAGATAATATCAGAATGAGAAAAGACACAGAATCAGGTCATTGCTCCTGGTGTTTAAAGGAGAAGCAGTTGTGGCTCTCCATCTTGGAGTGCACAAGAAATAATGGCTGTCCTGAACGAAGAAATGGAGACCTTAATATTTCCACTCTTATGCACTCCTCATGTGGGTAGTTCCTTTTTACTGTGTAGCAGGGCTAAGGCTGGATGTCCAACCACTACTATTTGAAGTTTGGTTTTCAACAGTGGATTCAGCCTACAAGGATGAGCAACTGGGTGGTGGGTGTCTTTTACAGCAAAATTAATAGGCCTGTGATCATTTTATGTTCAGTGAATTTTTCTTGGTTCTCTGATTTATGTTAGAATACCACAGACTAAATTATTATATGCCTGACCTTTTTTTTTCCCTGTTAATGTTACCTTAAAACTTTCTGTCATAAGTACTTTACTCCTTTTGTTTCCAAGGACTTCTAATGATGTTTCAAATAATGTTGATTCAGTTGTGAGCCTAATGGGACAACTCTGTTATCCTCATTTCATCTCGGTAACTTGTTACTGTCTTCCCTGTCAGTGCAGCTTTTCCCATGTTCCTTATACATAGTGCATTCTCCTTTTTCATAATTGTACTTATTCACATTTTGTCCTTTCTAAACTAGTTTTTTATGTTGTGTAGTATCAAACATTGTATTAAGGTCTAAATGTATATTTTCTGTTGTCTAGAACTCAACTTTCCTTTTCAAGTTAAAAAGGTTTAGTTTATTGATGTGTTTCTGTAGATTTGTGGTAGGTTTACCACTTTCCCATAGATCATATAATTATGGAATCGTTAGGGTTGGAGATGACCTTGAGATCATCTAGTTCCAACCCCTCTGCTGTGAGAAGGGATGCCTCACACTAGACCATGTTGCCCAAGGCTCTGTCGGACCTGGCCTTGAACACTGCTGGGGATGAAGCATTTCACTCGAGGGGTAAAGGAAGTTCTTTACAGTACAGGTGGTGAGGCACTGGAATGGGTTGCTCAGGGAAGTTGTGAATGCTCCATCCCTGGCAGTGTTCAAGGCCAGGCTGGACAGAGCTGTGGGTGACATCGTTTAGTGGGAGGTGTCCCTGCCCATGGCAGGGGTGGTTGGAACTAGATGTTCTTAAGGTCTTTTCCAACCCTAACTATTCTATGATTCTGTGATTTACCTTCTGTGATTTACTTCTTTAGGCAGCCTGTGCCAGTGCCCCACCACCCTCACAGTAAAGAACTTCTTCCTTATATGTAACCTAAACTTCCCCTGTTTTAGTTTGAACCCATTACCACTTGACCTATCACTATAGTCCTGGATGAAGTCCCTCTTTGGTATCCTTATTGACCCCCACCAGATACTGGAATGCTGCTGTGAAGTTTCCATGCAGCCTTCTGTTCTCCAGGCTAAACAGCCCCAACTTGCTTAGCCTGTCATTGTGTGGGATGTGTTCTGGCCCCCTTACATCTTTGTGGCCCTCCTCTTTACTCGCTCCAACAGCTCCATGTCCTTCTTATGTTGAGGACACCTGAACTGTACACAGTACTCCAAGTGGGGTCTCATGGGAGCAGTGTTGAGGGGCAGGAGCACCTCCTTCAACCTGCTGGTCATGCTCCTTTTGATGCAGGCCAGCATACATTTGGCTTTCTGGGCTGTGAGCACACAAGCCAGCTCACATTCTGTTTGTTGTCTACCAGCATTCCCAAATCCTTCTCCACAGGGCTGCTCTGAATTACTTCTCTGCCCAGCTTGTAGCTGTGTCTGGGATTGCCCCAAACCAGGCCAAGACCTTGCACTTGGCCATGTTGAACTTAATGAGGTTGGCATTGGTCCACCTCTCAAGAATGACAAGGTTCCTCTGGATGGCATTCCTTCCCTCCATTGTGTCAACCAAACCACACAGCTTGGTGTCGTCATCCCACTGTCCATGCTGACAACAAGGATGTTGAACAAGACTGGTCCCAACACCAGTCCCTGATTTCCAACTGGAAATTCAGCCATTGACCTCAACTCTTTGTGTGCAGCCATGCAGCCAGTTCTTCGTCTACTGGGTGGTCCATCTATCAAATGTATGTCTCTCCAACTTAGAGACAAGGATGTCATGTGAGACAGTGTTAAATGCTTTGCACAAGTCCAGGTTGATGACTTCAGCTGCTTTGCCACTATCCATCAGTTCTGTAGCCCCATCATAGAAGGCCACTAATTTGGTCAGGCATAATTTGCCCTTAGTGAAACCATGCTGGCTGTCACCCACCACCTTGTTCTTTGTTATGTGCCCTAACATGGTTTCCAGGAGAATCTGATTCCGATCCTGCCAGGCACAGAGGTGAGGCTGACTGGTCTGTAGTTCCCTGGGTCATCCATTTTCCATTTCTTGAAAATGAGGGTTACATTACCCTTTTCCAGTCATCAGGAACTTCACCTGACTGCTGTGATTTTTTAAGTATAGTGGACAGTGGCTTACAACCTCATTTGCCAGGTCCTTCAGGGCCCATGGATGGATTACAACAGGCCACATGTCCTTTTGCACTTTCACATTCCTAAGATGAGCTCAAACTGATCCTCTCCTACAGTGGGCTGAAGGTCTTCATTTCTCACGTGTTTCTGCGTCTGAATTGCAAGACTTGAGTGGTATGGTCAGAGCACTTGCTGGTGAAGTCTGAGGCAAAGAAGTTGTTGAGAACTTCAGCTTTCTCCTAATCCAGGGTACCCAGTTCTCCTGTTTCCTTCCAGAGAGGAAAGGTCTTTAGTTATTTTCTCTTGACATTTTATTTTATAGCTTTTCATCCTTCATGCAGAAGCAGTCTTTCAGGTGCTTTTCAGAGGGGCAAGGTGTGCATATTGTTTTGGTATAAGAGCTACTTGGTACAGTTCAGTAGTATTTCAAGACCCTTTTTCTTCTCCTTACCTGAAGATTTCCCACATTAAAGTTTTTTATTAGTTAGAAAAATGTGTATTGACAGTAAAGGGTGTGTGTATATAGGTCCTTTAAATTTTTCTGTTAAAGAGTGGTGTAATTTGAGTTGGAAGTACTGATTTTTGAGAACAGAGGTTATTATTCAGAGGTGTTGTTTGAAACACAGACTTCTAAACCACAGGTAGATCAATGCTGAATGGAGTGAGTGCACCTAGTTCTTTGTAGATGCAAAGTTCTAAAAAGGTTTGTGTATTTTTTAGTTTGTAGCAGAAAAAAATATTCTGATTAGGACACATCCCAATTATTTTAGATTACTTTATGAAATAGTGGCTTCTAAAGAATATAGAATATCATCAATTCTGAGGACCATTGTTTTTTCAAGATCTTTAAATATCAAGTGTTTTATAGATTTATTTATTTTATGGTGGCGTTTTCTACGTGAAGTTTTGAATGAGTGTCATGTAGGGAGCTACGTGCAGAAGTTTAAAATCTTGTCATTTGGTACAGATGTGGAAGTACACTACTAGTCTCACAACAACTTGTGATTGTGTGGATAAGAATTCCTACTGTGTTCTGAACATGCAATAAATATGCCTATAGGCAAAGAGGGAACATGTTAGCACTTCTTTTAACTGTGCATCTCTATTCATGTTTATAATTGAGATAATCCAAATAACTTCTTATTTTAATTGTTGAAGTGTGTTGATTCTGGATTCAGGTTCTGTCTTAAAGCTAATGAAAATACTGGGAAATATTCTTTTGAGATTTTTTTGGTTCACAGCAAGTATGCTGATTAGAATGTAGTTGGTTTTATTTAATAAAGACATTTATCTTCTTCATTTCCATTATATTTTTAAGCATAATGGTTTTCATCATTTCAGTTTGTACTAAGATATATAGCAGGAGGAAATTTGTCTTTCCTGATCAAATGAAAATGTATTTTATGTTACTTTTATTGTTGAATTCTTTGAAACATTTTATTGTTGTTTTTTGAGATTATGTTTTTGGGCAAAGCTGATAAAGTAGTCTAAAAAAAAATCCAAAAAAGCAAACAAGTATCAGGCAGAATAGGAAAACCAAAGCTAGCAAGAAGTGGTGGTGCAGTAGTTTGTATGTACTAGTAATACTTTTTTGTATTATTTAGAATTTTGAACTGCTAAGGACATACTGAAAAATCTATTCGCTAACACTGAAAACCGTCAGTTGTTCTAGTACTTTTTTAAATAAGAGCTTCTTCAGTACTAAGTTCAGTGCTTTATAAAGCTGACTACAAAGTTGTGCTTTGGATTTGTTTGGCTGTTGTTTTTATGTTTTGTTTGGTTTTTTTTTTTTTTTTTTTTTTTTTTGTGGTGGAGATTGTTTTAGTGATTTTTATTAATTTTACCAAACGTTTATGTGTTTGTGTTTTGGCTCAAACCGAAAAATGTAAACGTACTACAAAGATCTTTAAAGAAAATTTTTGCCTCTCTGAAGCACAGAGATTTAAAGTACCCATGCCACACTTTTGGATTTAAGTGTACTTTCTATTCTGAAGGGATTCTGTTAATTAAGTGGTGTTGGTGGACTCTTGCTATGTTATCTTAGAACAGAGAAGCCTTCTTGTCCCATAGTAATTAAAATCATAATCTGTCAATATTTAAGAATACCTTTCTTATTAATGGATAATATGTTCATATAAGTATTTTAAGTGTAATGTTGATTTATATATTTATGTATTATTTGTATTTAATAAAAAATCAGTGAAATTGTAATTTTAGTTGTTTAATAAGCAGTAATATCAGGGGCACTTAAAAATAGTGTTGTGAAATCTTCTAACAAAGTGCTTTTTTATTTTCTTGATAGAGAAAAATGAGAAAGGTTGTGTGAAAGCAGGCAATCTGAAGTATAAAGAAGAACCATCAAAACTACTGTCTGGAAACAAATTTCAGGAACGTTATTTTGTGTTACGGGAAGGAAACTTGCTTCTTTATAAAGATATGAAGGTACTACAGACAAACTCTTCAACAAACTCACTTAAGCTTTCTTTTTTCTAGGAGAAAAAGAAACAAAGCCAGCCAAACAGATCAACATTTTAGATAGTAAATGAGATTTTCTGGAGTCTGGGGTTCCAGTGCAAGGTTTTTATCTTATTACTGCACAGATGCTTTAGTAAAAGGAGTTTGTGTCTACTGCTCATTTAGCTATTCTAATTATGCATTGCTATAAGATTTAGAAAAAAAATAAAGCAGTGTTCAAGAATGCCTACAACTTGTGTGACTAAGCTGTGACTATGTTTTTTGAAAACGTACGGTAGAGAGCAGTAATAGAAATAATACGGAATTTAAGTGAGCTGCATGGTGTTTTTTCTTGTTATTTCATACAGAGGCTTTTGAAATTACAAGCTCCGGGTTTCTTGCACCTACAAGTGTTGTGACAAAAGAAATTGTAAGAAACAATAATTCTTAATACAGTAGCAAAATCTTCCCCTGCTTTCCAGGAACAGTTTTCAGATGCACTCTCAGTTCTCCAAAAACTAGTGTTGGTAATTAGATAAGCCTCAGAATTCCACTTAATACTTAATGACATGGTGGGTCTTAAATACTTTGTTAGTTTTCCTTAAAGGGTGTTTTTGGATGTATTAAAGTATAAAACTAAATATGCATTGTGGACTGTGTTTTCATTTTAGTTTTGATAATTTCTTTGTTTGGTTTGATTGTGTTGTTCGCTTTTTTTTAAAAAAAAGAAAAAAGCTCTTAAAGTTTAAAGTGTGTTTGTTTTTGCTGACTGCTGATTTTGCCCATCCGACAAATGCAGAGGCGTACTTGCTGGACTTCATAAAATACTTTTCATAAAGACAAATCCGTTGCTCAAGTAAGCTAAAGCAAAAGAAGTACTGCGTTTTCCTGTGACAGGGTGGATACCTTAATTAGAACAACCCGAGATTGTCAAAAATAGCATTTTATAACCTAGTGCTAAAACTCAAATTGGCGGATATGTGAGAATAAATGAATGTGCTCCTCAAACCTTAATTAGTATCTTAGAGTTTGTGATAGGACTGTTGCACTGCTTTAAGATCCACTTTTTTATCCCATCGAGATTTACAAAACGTTAAATTCTCTAAATCAGATGGAATTTTGGACGCTATTACTTTTAAATGACTTTTCACTTGTTTTTGAAAAAAAGCAGGTTGAAATAACATTCTGATAAAATAGTGTATATCCATTTGTTTAATTTTCTTTTGAGAGAGGTTCATCTTTAATAATTTTGGTTTAATTTTAGTCAGAAATGAATAGTAGGAAAGCTTGACATTGCAGATGGAAAACTGTATTTAATAAGACTTCATTTATTTATTAATTTATAAATTCTCATTAGCAACATATTAAGTTCTGTTAAGAGTTTCTCTTGTTCAAGAGCAATTATCAAAAAAGTGAAACATTTCTGTGATACTGTATTTTAAATTACAATAATGTGCTAATTGATTACGCATACCACTGCAGTGTACTGTTGTTAAGAAATACACTCACACGCAGTCGAATAGCTTCCGTAAGATACGTTTTTGTGCTAAGCATACTCTTGTTTTACTAAATACTATGTTTTATAGGGATGTTCTTTCAACCTGGCAGTACCCTTGCTTTGAGCAGGAGGTTACATAAGAATACTGACCAGAAAATTGTAATGTGTTTTTTCTGATTCATTTTTGATTTGTTTTCAATTTCATTTTCACATACAATTATGCCATCTCAGATTCTGTTGCTTTTTCCCCACACTGGAGTGTTGGAGATTGAAAGCTGTAGAGGGAGAAATTGAGAATCCAGGACAGTTAACACTGGAGTAGCTTTTTGTAACGGGATTGTAAGATTTGTTAAGGTTGGTTTTGTTTTGTTTATTTCTAAATAGAAAACTAAAACACTTGACTGAAATGGACAAAAGTAATGTTAGTATGTTGTTAGATGTTAGTTGTGGTCTTGTAGTAGAATAGTGCTCATGAGGATTTTATTGTTTCCTGTCAGGATTCCATCCTTCAGGAACTTTCAGTTCTCATACCTAGTGCAGGCTTATGTCTGTTGTAGGTTGGCTAAAGGTAGTTTGTTCAAGAAAGAACAAGGAAGGAACCTCCGGAGATCTTTAGTCCAACTTTCTGTTTGCAGCAGAGCTAACAACTGAGGTCAGAGTGGGTTGCTCAGGGCTTGATGCAGTTAAGTCTTGAAAACTCCGTTTTCAATTGCAGTACCTGACTGCCCTCATGGGAAAAAGTATGTCTTAATCTCTAGTCATCTTCCCACAATCAGAAGAGCCTCCTTCAGTCTTCTTGGTAACTTCCCTGTAGGTGTTGAGGGGCTGCTGTTAGTTCAGCTTCTCCTCACAGAGCAGGTGCTGCAGCTCCCAGCCAGTTTGGTGGGCTTCTGCTAAACTCATTCCAGATTATTGATTCTCTTTTTGCTATTGAGGGGCGCAAAACTAGTTGCAGATTTCCTTGGGTTGTTAAAAGACTTCATCTGCTTTTTCTTCATCCTGGTTGAGTGATCTGAAGCAAATACTAGCCGCAGTATTGTCCTTCCCATAGAAGAACTTGAACAGAGGGCTACCCTACTCCTCGTCTTCCCTGTCTCTCTTCAAAAGCTTGTGCCTAAGTATTGCAGCACTCCAGCACTGTGAATTGTAACACCACATCTTTATTATTCCAGCTGTGTTACAGTTTTGTGACTTCATGTGGTCCTCATGTTCTTAGAATGCTTCCAGTAATAGTGTTCGGCACAGTTTGTTAATGAGAAAGAGAGAAATTAATGATCTGACAGAAAAAGAGGGGTGAGGGCCCTCATGTGACATTTTCTCTTTTGCACGTTCCTGATAAAATAATTATTTCTCATTTCATTCACAGGCTAGCAAACCCGAAAAAGTGTTGTCTCTCAATTCCCTGAAGCTTTATCTTGGAGTGAAAAAGAAAATGAAGCCACCAACAAAGTAAGAATAGAAAAGAAAACAGGTTAAGCACTGAATAGCGAGGTACTTGCAGTACTGTCAAGTCAGGGGGACATAAAACCTGGTGGGACAAGGAAAAGTCAAGAGGCCAATTGAAGTATGCTGAATTAAATTACCCTCTATAATATTATTTGTGTTGTTTCTATCTCTGTTTTTGTGTTCTATATTAACTCTTCTGTACTAGGAAATTACTTTATTGATTGGCTTTTGTTAATCTTAAGTATATTATCTCTTGTGAATATGTTTGCTGCTGGCTCACTTAGGCTTGTATTGTGTGTCCTGCATTCATTGGTGGACATGCCACCTTTACACCAAGAGAAAAAAGAGAGAAGAGAAAACCAAGTAGTCGTGGTGACAGTTCCTGTTGTTCAGTAAAAGATTTTCCTTTCTCAGGATACTTATTTTGGTATTTATTCTAGCTGAAGACTACAGTGCCCTTTACAAACATCAGTGACTGTCTCTTGAAAAGAGCAGTGAAAAATGACACCTGTTTTTCTCAGATGCTTCCAGTACTTGTTTTTTCAAAGCTTTGGGAACACTGAGATAATATACAGAGGATCCTATCCGAAGGGGATTCTAGGTGGGCTGTAGCCTTTAGACAGATCTGCTTGAACTTTTCCTTTACAGCTAGCACATAAAAATGCCCTGAAAAGGTCTGTAAATTTCAAGGCTTAATTGTGTTATGGAAGAAGTTGGTATTTCTTTTTATTTTGTTGTTGTTTCAAAGCACAGAAATGAGTAGGAAATGAGACCAAAATAGGAGTAGCAGATTATGTAAATGAGTCTTTGTAGGTAGGTTCTTTCCTTGAGGTTTCTTTTCAGCCTACTTTCAAAAGCAGACTTTGCAAAGTCTCTTCAGGATATCCAGAGTGTCCATTTCTTTCACCTCACTGTGAACCTATACCCCCCCCCCTCTTTTTTTTTTCCCAATAATTTTAAAATATCTGTAAATTTGTATGATTCCTTTAATTTATAGTGCAAAGCACGCTATGTGACTTCCACACTGTAGTGGACTCTCTGCTGGGTGCCATCTTAGCAGTTTTACTTCCAACAGCTTTCAGAAAGTACAGCCAAAACCAAAATGTGGCCAGTAGTTAGCCATCATCTGCAGGGCGCCTCTATAGCCCTTAGTCACGAACAGATTGTTCGTTACCTGTGAATAAACCATGAGGAAATGAGTCAAATCCATCATCAAAACCACAATTTCATTCTAGATTTGCAGTATACATTTAAACCTTGTAATTTCATGCACACACTTAAAAGCACTAGATAAAGGTAGTGAATCTCTGTAGTTTGAGAAATTTGTCCCAGCCTTGAGTTTCTGAAACTAATCTTTGAAATTTTCTTTTTGTTTCAGCTGGGGACTTGCAGTATTTTCTGAAAAGCACCAGTGGTAGGTGCACGTGAAACACGTGATTGGCTTAACTTCAGTGTTTAATATTTGTTGAAATGTTCCATTTCAAAATAAGAATGTTTGGGAAGTAATGGGCATTATTTTGCATGTTGACTTTCTGCAATGTTTTTCTTAATTAAACAGTCTTCATGTTTTGGTAATCTTTTTGGGTCAGGTGTTTGTCTCCCTTCTGCGGCCATAAAGCAAATTATTTTCAGGAACTTAGAATGGTAGATTTTAAACCTATGCATGTGCTTTAAATGAAGCACATGCATTGTCTTCAAACTAGGGTAACATGATAGTTTGGATTATTTGTATTTCCTAATGTGGAAGTGTTAACAGTAAATACAGAGAGCATTCATAAATGAATGTAAGCACTGTTTGAAGTTGTTTAGAAGCCTGTTTAATATGTTTAACTGCAGCAGGAGGTTTTGTTACTTTTCTTGTTAATTATATATTGAATTCTAGGTATATATGTTGTGATGGACAGGATGCGCAGATGGAGTGGATGATCAGCATTTTTACTACACAGGTACTAATTTGATCAAAGAATTTAACATTTACTGCTGTTTTGAAAATTCCATTAAACAATGATGCACATGTGTTGTGGCTAAGTTATAGATAAATTTGCAATTCTGTTAAAATTTCTGGACTACCCAATGAAATAAAACTGCAAGAAGATGGCTTTTTGTCTGTAAAGACTATTTGTAGTGTCATTTTTATATGAAAGCTAAGTGCTTTGAGACTAAAGGAGAAGGACACTGGCTTTTTTTTTTTTTTTTTTTTTTCCAATTTTTCTCTGCTGTGCTGTAGAGAGGCTGGTTAAAGAGAGACGGCTCATTTTCTTTGCAGAAATAATCCTCTTCTAGGTGAAATTCTGGCCATTGACTTAAAGGATGTGTTTGTGCAACACAATGCCCGAGTACTGTTTCTCTGCTCACTAGTTTGGATGCTGGATGCAAACCAGTCATGATAGAAAGGTGTCTTGTTTCAAAATGCAGTGAATGAACCAGCGCTGTTGAAGAGCTATTCCAATACAGCTGTGTTCCTCTGGTATCCAGGTTAGGCTAGTTGACACTGACAATTTATTGTGCTGGATAGGAATTATCCTAAACTAAGTAATCTGCTTGCTACTAGATTGTGGGTAAGGAGCGTGTACATTTCAGTGCCATATAATGCATTCTTGCAAATAGAGTTCAATATTTTCATAGGAGGAAACAGGGGCAAGAGAGATGGGAAGAGTTCAAGCTGACAGGAGGCTAGGACATAGTTTAAGATTTTAAAAGGATTTTGTGTTGGATTTTTCTTGCCTTTCCTGTGTTGTTCAGTGAACTTTGTGGAATATCACTATGAATAAACATCACTAGGTTTATGATTATGTGTGAGCTTTACATATTACATGATGTGGACTGGAGACAAGGCTGTTGCAATACATATTTTTTAGAGGCTTTCCAAAACAGAATCTGAACCTTCATAGATAGCAGAACGCATGCATTGTAGGAAAGACTTCCAATTTTTGTCTTGCTCAGCTCCCTTAACTGAACTGTTGTAGTTTCTATGGAAACAGCCGTTGGTCCTGGCATATATCTCGTGGGCATAACATGAGCAGTGTCGCAACAAATAGGCTCAGAGGTTATTGATGTAGGCTACTTAGAAATAACTCATACAGTCTTGGTAACTGTTGAAGGCCATTTGATCTAAAAACACAGAAAGTGTAATCAATTAGGATTCTGATCAGGTAGTGTTGGATATAGCATACTCCTCTGACTGTATACATAGAAAACAGAGACATGCAGTTCAATGTTAAAGGTATTTTTTCTAACAAAAATAGTTAAATAATTTCATGTGCGTTAAAAATTGCTTTGAATTAATACTGTTGGCTTTTAAAAATTTATTCCAATAAATGAACAGTACAATAAGTTGGCATTACTAGTGAGCTACATTGAGAGGGTGTTTTGGGTTTGTATTCAGGGTTTTTGTGGGTTTTTTTGGGGGTGGTGTGGTGCTTTTTTGTGGAGTTTATTGGGTTTGATTTTTTCTTTTAATCAGCATTCTGAACATAGGTCAATTTGTCAGACTCTGAATTACATGAGAAATTAACTGCTAATGATGCAGATTCGCTATATTGTTCTTACTACAATCTACTGATTTAAATATATTTTACCGTATTATTCTCTTCTTGAGAATGCAGTAGCTTTTATTGCTGAAGCTTACAGTAGTAAGGTCTCCTGTCCTGGTTTCAGCAGGGCTAGAGTTTATGGTTGTTTTTTTTTTAGTAGCTGGTTGCAGTGCTGCATTTTGGCTTTAGTCTGAGAGCAGTGCTGATCACACACTGATGTTTTAATTGTTGCTAAGTAGTACCTACCCTGATCAAAAGGACTTTTAAGTTTCCCATGCTCTGCCACTGAGAAGGGACACAAGAAGCCAGGAGGGAGCAGAGATTGGACACCTGACCCAAACTAGCCAAAGGGATATTCCATACCATGGAGAATCATGCTCAGTCCATAAATGGGGGATGGTTGGCCGGGAGTGGCAGATGAGTGCTCGGGATGGGCTGGGCATCGGTCTGGGCATAGTGAGAAGTTGTACTGTGCATCACTGGGGTTTCTAAAGGTTTATTCCTCTCTTTTATTTCCCTTTTCATCATCATCATAATTCTTGTTAACATATTTTACTTTAGTTATTAAGCTGTTTTTATCTAAACATACGGGTTTAACTTTTTTGTGGTTCTTCTCTCCACCTTTTGCAGGTGAGGTAACTGAGCGGCTGTGTGGTACTTAGTTGCTGGCTGGGATTAAAATATGCCATTCCAAATGTTTGGTATCATTCAGCAGCAGACAATTATCACATTATCCCATTTCTAAAACAGAAAGTTCTAAATGTCATCTGAGGTTATTTCTGGTTAGAATTATCAAATTGAGGCTGTCTTTAGGGAAGATAGCTTGTGTTTTACCTTATCTGTTATCACGGTATTTGAACACCTTTATGTTATAGAGACTGGAGGCATCACATTTTGTCAGTGGAATAGCTTAAATTGCAAATTCAGAATTACTGTAAAGCAGGTTTTTGAAGACTTAAGAAATTGGCGTTTAATGATCCAGTGCAATTAGGAGGGAGATGAAACTGTGTTACTGTGCTCCTCAGTGCTTGAGCAGAGTAAGACTTAATATCAGCAAAAGAACAGTACTATAGTTATCTTTTTATTCCTCCTGTTGTCAGATAATATTCCTCTAGCATAAATAGTGCAGAAGATATAACTCACAAAGTGTACCTACCACTGTAATTTAGTAGCAAGAGTATTTTTGATACATAACAGAAAGTTAGCTCAGAGATTACTAATCTTGTACTTCAAGCTGGCAAATACTAAGAGGATTTGTAGGAGAACCAGTGTTCTTTCAGTTATATACAAAAGCATCCTAGAAAGTATGGCTAAAACTCTGTTCTTGAACTCTAGAATAGTTTTGTACAAAATCACTTAATAGCATGCATAGCACACAGTTGGAAGTAATTATTTGATATGAAAATGGACATAATAGTTTTCTTCCAGTTACATTGCTTTTGATCAACTAAAGAGGCACATTATATTACCATGAGGTACAATTGAACAGATAGGTCAAAGCTATGAATATATACATTTATTATATGGCCTAATACGTTGCTAGTATTTCTGATGTACTTTCCTAGAGTTCTATTCTAAGAAATGTTACAGACAAAGAAGAAAAATCAAGCTACTTGACAGGGATAGTTTCCTTAAGCTTACTGAGAATTAAGGGAGACAGTTTCCTTCAGAAGCTGACTTAAAGTTTCTTAATCAGTTTCTGAATTGCAGTTGTTTCTTGTGTCTTGGTCCACAGTAAATTGATTTTGGTTGGCAAGATATGGTAGGGAGCAATACATCCCTACTAGAAGAAAGTACTGCAGGAGGGCCAGGAGACCTCCTTGGATGGATAAGGAGCTGCTGAGGAAGATCTGAAGAAAGAAAAGAGGCTTATAAAAGGTGGAAGGAAGGACAGGCGGCCTAGGAAGAATACAGGGATGTTGTCCGGGGAGCTAGGGACAAGGTTAGGAAGGCTAAGGCCCACTTAGAATTGAAATTGGCTAGGGATGTTAAGGACAACAGGAAGGGATTCTATAGGTACATTGCAAATAAAAGACAGATTAGGGACAATGTGGGCCATCTCCAGAAGCTATTGGGAGAACTGGCTACCCGGGATTTGGAGAAGGCTGAGGTTCCTAATGACTTCTTTGCCTCAGTCTTTAGCAGCAAATGCTCTGACCACACCACCCAAGTCTTGGAAGCCAGATGCAGGGACAGTGAGAATAAAGACCCTGGGCTGACTGTAGGAGAGGATCTGGTTCGAGACCATCTGAGGAACCTGAATGTACACAAGTCCATGGGACCTGATGAAATCCATCCATGGGTCCTGAAGGAGCTGGAAAATGATCCATCATATTTGAAAAATCATGGCAGCCAGGTGAAGTTCCCGACAACTGGAAAAAGGGAAATATAACCCCCATTTTAAAGAAGGGGAAAATGGATGAGCTGGGGAACTACAGAGCAGTCAGCCTCACCTTTGTGCCTGGCAAAATCTTGGAGCGGATTCTCCTGGAAGGCATGCTGAGGCACATGAAGAACAACAAGGTGCTTGGTG
>JANRGW010013497.1:0-26956 GCA_024733675.1 Psilopsiagon aymara
CCTGTAACCTTCCATTCTAACAGTTCAGTCATAGGAGCCATCCCACCATATTTCTGTGATGCCTAGTACATCATACCTCCATAGGCATGCACACATCTCTAATTCCTCTTGTTTACTCCCCATGCTACAGGCTTTTGTATAGAAGCATCTGAGCCAAGCTCCAAATGAAGCCAGCTGTTTGGATGGAGTGGCTGTAATATCTCTACATTGCTCAGAGCATTTATGATGGGTGCTGGCAATTGACTGTGTGTGTGTCATGGTTTAAGCCTAGCCGTAACTCAGAAAACCATGCAGTCTCTCACTCCCCCACCCTTGCTCCTCCGTGCTCCCAGAAGGATGGGGAGGAGAATTGAACAAATGTAACTCTCATGGGTTGAGAAAAGAACAGTGCAGTAACTAAGGTATAACACAAACCCTTTACTGCTATCAATTATAACAATAATGATAAGGGAAGTAACAAGGAAAGAAAATACAACCGCTCACCACCCACTGACTGATACCCAGCCCGACTGAGCAGTGATCTAGCCCTTCCAGGTAACTTCCTCCTCAGTTTATATACTGTGATGTGCTGTGGTATGGAATGTCTCTGATTAGTTTAGGTCAGGTGCCCTGTCTCTGCTCCCTCCCAGCTTCCCCTCCTCCCTGGCAGAGCATGAGACTCAGAAAGTCCTTGGTCAGGCTAAGCATTACTGAGCAGCAACTGAAAACATTGGTGTTATCAGTGCTGTTCCCAGGCTGAAATTCAAAAACACAGCACTGCACCAGCTAGTAAGGAGAAAAATGGCTGCTACTGCTGAACCAAGGACAGTGTGTTGGGATAGAATGATGTGCCCCCTCCTACAACACATCTAATTTAAAGCATCTTGACCAGTCTGGCAAGCCTCCTACCAAATCTACTCTCTCTTCGTCAGACCAGCTCCACCAGCCCCCAGTAGATCTGGCCTACTAAATCCAGTCCCATGTTCTAGATGCCCAAACCCCTGATTATGGCACCACCCTTCTAACCATTTATTAACCTGGCCAATCCTCCTGGCCTTTTTAAGGTCCCCCCTGTTTCCTGGAGAATTGAGGAAAAGACAATCTGAGCTCCAGAGCCCCTAACCACCTGTCCCAGGGCTCTGTAGTCCTTCTTTATGTTCTCTGGGCTACTGCTGTCTATTTCATTAGCACTCACATGGATCACTAGATGTGAGTAATAGTCAGTGGGGCTTACTTGAGCAGCCAGCCTCTCTGCAACATCCCTGATCCATGTCCCTACTAGGCAGCACGCCTCCCTTGAGACTGGGTCAGGTGGACAGATGAGTGCCTCTGTTCCTTTCAAAGTAGAGTCCCTTTCTACTTTTTCCTGCTGCTTTTTCCTCCAGCATGAGTTGGGATCTTCTTTACCAGTGTATCAATTGGTTGTTTCTGGTGTGTGTTTGCTCATTAGCCCCCTGCAGGACAGCAAAGTAATTCTGGGTGGGGACAACAGATTTTTACTTTAGCCGCTTCAAGTTCACATTAATTATGAGATGCTTAAAATTTTAAAGTAACCAGATTTTTGATTGATTAACTTACCCTTAAAATGAACATTTTATAAGCCTTTCAATATTAAACATAAATCTATAAAAATACATAACTTCCTATTTTACCAAGCTAGACAGTCTATGGCTAGCCTTCTGTGCTGTAGGTGAAAAAAAGTTCTTTTTTCATCTTCCAGGCTCCAGATCAGAAGTTGTATTAAAGTATCCCAAGGTCTTGCCTTTAGCTGCATTTCCTTTATGCAGTGCTAAAAACAGTATCTCAGAAAGCATGAGGCTGAAAGACCATTAAAAATATTATTTGTCCATGACAAGGAGGAAATGAAACAACCTCTCTCTTGACATAAGTGAAGTAATTTAGTCTAGCTCCTGACACAACTACATCCAGGGTGTCTCTAAAGTAAGTCAAGTGAAAAGGGATAAGAGGAAGTACTGGATGTCAATGGAGTTCAAATAAGTGTTTGCCTGCATGAATTTTTTTTTTTTTTTAATTTCAGAGAATATATTATTAGTCTTATTTGCAAAGATTTAAATTATATTATCAATAATTAAACAACAGTTTTGTAAAATGCAGTGTTGCAAGAAAGCTAACCAAACAATTCTTTAGACTGTAAATTCTTTCACTTTAAGTGTAAAATAGTAGCTAGAACACAGCCTGGAAAAAACACTGCTGCACAGATTTCCTCCTCTGGTTACTCCCAGCTAGACACCAGTATTGAGAATGGAATGAAATGAAATAACTTTTCAATTATAAATGATAAATCATGATATTAAAGACTTAAGTAGTGTGTTGGAAAGTATATGAACATAATGCATGAGTCTGACAGAATTTCATACTTTTCAACAAATTTACACTTAGCTGATTGATCTCAACAGTTATGTTACTATGCCGTGTGATTATACAAAGTAGTCCAAATGGGAATTCAACAATGCCCTTATGGACAGTCTGAAGCCTCTCTGCTGCCAGCCCTCCTCATTCCATTTGCTATCCCTCATGTTTTTGAGGACGTAATATCACCATATATCAGTCCTGTCTCAGCTCTGGTCATAGAATTTTTCCCTTCTAAATCTGGGAATCTGCTTCTACACTCTAAAATGCAGGTAAATGAGATTCTGCCTCACATAGACTGGAACAGTGTGTTGAGATTACCAAATTATTAATTCTAGATCAGCATGTTTTGCTGTATCACTAAGCAGAGCTATCAGTACCTCAGACTGGTGCTGATGAGACAGCTTTTGAAACTGATGAGAGATTTTTCTCTCAATTGAATGAAGATGGAATTTCAGTCCCAACCCAACATGTTCCCCTCTAATGTACCCCAGGTTAGTATCGAATTTCATCAGTGCACAGAAAAGAATCAACAACATGAGGTTTTTTATATTTTAGGAGATAAAAAATTAAGTAAATGGAAGAATTAACTGAAATGGCTTAACAGAAAAAATCAGAGAGAGATTAGAAAGGATTAGAAAACTAAACTGAAAGTCAGAGAGAGTTGACTTGGTTTCTTGTTTTGAATTTCTGAATACTTCAACAGCGATTGGTGCTTCAAAGTTATTTCTGGTTTTGTTGCCCTTTTGAATTTCAGTACTATTGTTATAGTGACTTGCTCAAACATACGAACTGTTCAAATAACAAGGGTCATGTGAATACAGACAATGGGAAAATTACCTTTTACTGTCTTTAAAAGACTTGATGAGGGTTTGGGGCATTTTTAGAAAAGCTGATTTGTGGAAATAACATTATTAAAGGCATTGATCATCGGAAAAAATAATTAAAAGTTTGTTCTAGTTTCAGCTATGTGTTCCCTAAATATTTAGCTTCATCATAGACCAATTTGCCAGCTACTGTAAATTAGTAGAGATCCATTTGAACCATTTTATGCCCCTTATCTGGCATAAAAAATCTTATCTGGCTCCAAAAAAATTTTATGAGAGCTAGTGCAACTCTTATATGTGGCCTGTCATCAGCGGATCTGCTTACAAAAAATATTTTGTCATGACAATTGACTGAGTTTTTCTTTTATTCTGAGAAAGGTAACCTGCAACTCAAAGTCTTCCAATGAAACAGCTACTCACATTAAAATTAATCTAACAAACAAAAATAGTGTTATTTGCAAGTACCAGTGAATGAACAAAATTGAAGGAATATCTAGCAATTGGGTTTGTGAATTATAAGAATGTGTTCTTTGTATTTGAAAGAGAAGCAGAAAATTGTAAACATTGATTTCAGAATAGAAGCTATTCTCTTTATTGTCCGGAGAGTGCCCATCAGAGAACAATAAATTGCACTCACAGTATCTCTTGGTACTCATGCCAAAAACAAATGAGAAAATAGACTTCTATAGCTGCAATGTCTCCAGTTTTGAGACTTCTAGTATGCTTGCTGTGTCCTATAAAAAGAAGAAGAAAAAAAAAATGTTGTGGTAAATAACTCTGAAACACCCACAATTAAATGTATACACTGCTGAAAGTCTAAAGACTACAAAAACTGGCTGTAAAACTGTTGAGCAATTCTGAAGAAGGTAATCAATCATTAGATTGATTAGTTTTTCTTTCACAATTATTATCTTCAGGTAAAGAAACTGGAAACTTAATGAGCTCTTTAAAACAACCTCTTGTCTCCAGGTTCTCTTAATTTCTGTTAACTTCAATAGAGATGCATGGCCATGGGGGTGGTCCTGTGTACAGCTCATTATTTGTTTAGAGCTGCATGATGTTGGCAAAAGTCAAAATCATTACATTTTTATTAGTCAGAGAATTGGGGGCTGACATATTCTTAATGGTGGAATAAATCTGTAACAGAAATAATGCCTCTGAGCTGCTCTGGACTATAATGGGTCTGTCATGTCCATGCAGGGCTGTGACGAGCTAGTAAGTTGTCTCAAACCAGAAAATACTGTAAGTACATATTAATCATATATTACCAGCTCATTCATACCCCAAAACTCATAGAACCGTAGAATAACTTACATTTCAAAGACCCCTTGGATCTGAACCCATTGCTAGCTTCAAAGTTAGATCAGGTTGCTCAGAGCTTTGCCTAGTCAAGTTCTGAAGACATTCAAGGGTAAAAGTTTCACAGCCTCACTAAGCAACCTAGTTTAACATTTTATCAACTTCACTGTGAAAACTGCTTTTCTGAAATTTAGGCAGAATTTCCCTTGCTGCAGCCTGTGACTACTGTCACTTTAACTTTTTCTATCTCTTTCCAGGAAGTCTGTCCTCTCTAAAACTGCTAGGTACTTGAAGACAGAATTTAGATTCCCCCTTAGACTGTTCTTCAGGTTGCACAAACCCAACTCTTTCTGTCTCTTCTTGCATTATTCACACCAGTCCTACAGTCACCATGGCTGACTCTCCAGTTTATCTAAGCATTCTTGCACCAAACTGGGCACAGTTCTCCAGGTGTGCTTTCACAAGAACTCATCAGAGGCTTTTCTCAACACAGTGGCTATACTTCTACTAAAACAGCTTAGAATGTGTTTAACCTTCATAGCTGTGGGAATACACTGCTGACTCACATTCAATACCATGTACACCAGGATGCTCAAGTTATCTCCTGTATAGCTGCTTCCAAACACTCGACTCCCCAGTCTGTACAACTGCACAGGATTATTCCATCACAGGTGCATATTTTCACATTTGTCTTAGAACTTCCTGAGGTTCCTGTCAGACCCCTTCTTCAGCCTGGCTCCAGCTGCCTGGAAACCATGCTGTTCAACACATAACTCCTTTCTCATCAGGAACACATAATCATCATCCTAAATAACAACACCAGGACACACAGCTGCTCAGGCTGCTCCTCGTGATAAACTGGCTATAACATGTAGCTAGGCAAAAGACCTGCTAACCTTGAGCTTATGTCTTCCTGAAGCTATTACACATGTTATTTCACACATGGAGGGGTTCATATTATGAAATAAGGAATCCAGCCAGTGACTGTGTTGAAGTTGTCTGCATTGTATGACAATGATGAAGTTCAACTTTCACATATTTAATTTGATTTTTCTTAGGGATATATGTTTTACATTGAAAGTTTCTTGTGTGCGTTTACAATAGAAACTATATTATGACAATATAATCTAAAGGCCATATTCTGTGTTATTAAAAGTTATCATTATTAAAGGATGCTCCCATAATATGCAGCAAACACAAAAATCTTCACCTATAAAATTATGAGAATAATGAGAAAACTTTCCACCAGCTATTCTCACTCAAATAGATGCCTGTAGAAGCAAGTACCCTTAGCATATCATCCAGGCAACAGATCTCCAGAGTTCATCATAGAATCGTCATAAAGCTCAGGTTGGAAAGAACCTCTGCAGTCATCTGGTCCAAACTTTGGTGGGAAAGGGAGCCTAGATGAGATTATCTAGCAGCCTGTCCAGTCACATCTTGAGTTCACCATCTCACCTACGCTAATGCTGGAAAATTAAACTACAACAAAATAAATCTAGCCTTCCAAGCTCAGGAAACTGCCAGTTTCCACTCAAGTTCACAAACAAGGATGTGATTCATCCATTTTCTGACTGTTCTGGAGACACTGGAGGGTTTAGTGGCTATGCAGCATAGAGATGATAAGTCGTCTTACATTTTCCAGCATTAAACATATTTCATACTGAAACTCCATAGTCACTGAAGTAAGAGATAGATAATAATCTTTTTAAAGAACTCCTTGAGCATTCCCAGACAAAAGGGTAACACTTCATCTGGAAGCATTACCAGACTTAGGGTTAATGCGGTCTCTTAGCAGCCTCTTACTGTTGTCTCTCTTGAGCTTTATATTGGGGTGTGAAAAGTGAAATGTAGGAAATTAATTTAGATACATGGTTGGCAGGTAGTTTTAAGTTACAATTCTGAAGGAAAAATATTAATGGAAAATTCATCAGCTTTCTGCTTTCAACTTTTAAAAGGAATTTCATGATTACACTGTTTCCATTTCACATCCGCAGATGATAAGTATAATATTTTAATTTTAACCTGAGCAGACAACTTGCAGAAATGAGATTTGATTGAACTGTATTGTGACTGATGATTTCTTTTGAAGGTCCAGTGCTTTACTGAGGATATTGAACTCAAGTGAATAAATAATACATGAACATCAATGAGGATAGGGAAACTCAAAGTAAAACAAAATAAGATGCTAGAGGACAGCCACAGGATATTTAAATGTGTAACACAGACTTTATAATGAAAGAAAGAAAGGAATGTAATTAATTCGTAACTATAGAACAGGGCAGAAGAAAAATTAAGAAGAAAAAAAGGTTTGTGGCCATCACCACAGACAGGATAAAATGGTGCTGTGCTACAACTCTGTCCTAATTTGCATGATAAGAGGATCCGCAGTAATGTTTTGCAATTTTTACAATATATACCCCATAGAATCATATTTGACTGTTCATCAAGAGGACAACTGAGAAACAGCATTATATGTTAGACCACACAATACAGTTGGAAAAAATGGGCTTGCTTTAAGGTCTGTGAAATCATCTTCAGGCTTTCTTAGAAATTCATATCCCACTATACTTGCACAGAGAAATGCAAGGGATTCAGCCAGTTTGGCTATGCCTCTGGATTATGATGAGATCGTATTTTGATTAGGACTACTGCTCTTGCCTATATGTAGCATAGGACTTGCTTTCCTTCTTGTCCCATTTGCTTTGTGATATGCAGTGTGTAAGTTTCTGTTATGCTGTACAGGGTAAATCTGTGCAAGTGACACAGATCTTTGCAGCTGGAACCATGCTGTTGCTGCTGCTGCCCTACATGCACTCCAGAAATCACTTCTTTCATTTTCCAATGTACAAATTGTTATTTACAGTGTACCAACAACAACCATACAAGATGAACCTAATCAGAAATAATTAAGAGCCTCCTACACACCCGTGAATTATGGACCTCACCTCTTTGAATGACAAACAAAAGCTGTTTTCTTCGTTTCACAGAAGATGAGCTTTTACATGGAGAAACAACCAGATTAGCAACCACAAGTGACCAACAATTTTTTTCTTTTGGTAATCCAATTTATTCTGCTGGAGCAGTGGTCACCACTGATATTATTGTAAATGTGATTGAGGACATTTTTTTCCAAATAAAATCCCAACATACCAAATGTTTTGTCAGTCAAAAAATACAAAAGCGTTTATGGCTGGCTATCCCATTCTTGAAATGAGCAATGCTCGATGGCTCTGCCATTTTGATGTGAGAAACTTGATATCTTACTTTGGAGATAATTTTGGTGAAATTGCCACTGGAAGGTCCCAAAAGATTTGGTATGTACAAAGGCTGTCATCAAAGCAAAACAAAAAAAATCATCACCTGCAAAGGATACCTGACACTACACTTCTGCTATAGGCACCTTTTGCAGAAGTGAGTGGATTAAAAACAATAACACAACTGCTAGATAGGACTTTTGAGCATATCAGATGTTCCAAGAGAAAAAAAGTACTGAATTTGAGTGCATTGCTAATTGTCCATATAAAATATTTTAACAAGTTATCATTAGACAACCACTAACTAATAATAGCTGAAATGTCAAATTTCATCTGCCAACAAGAAGCATATTTAATTATGAGCTATGCAGACCTTTTGGCTGCATTTCACACAGTACCTGTTTCAACATGCATAAAGTTTCTGAAAAATTGCCTGAAGACAGTTGACCAAACTTACAGAACTGTTTTGACAGGAAAATGTTTCGAAAACAGCTTTTCATGGTGATATGCCAGGGATATGTCAGAAAGTAGAAGCACGTCTGAGTTGCATAATGCAGCTCTTGGCTAAGGATCAGCTTGGGGATAAACCTTTGTAGGCTATCTGAAATGCTGACAGCCCTTAATGTGCTCTTAACTTAAACCAAGAACCAAGCAAGCCTGCAGTGCAATAAGACAGGTAAAAGAGGATTTTCATGTAACTAACATTAACACTGAAGTTTTCCAAGGTAGGATTCTCCACTCCTGTAATACTTAACAGAGAAAAGCATGAGTGTCCAGAGGGAATATAGAAATCCTAAGAAATGTAGTCACTACAGCTCAAAAGAAGAACTTCATGTGGAGGCACCCACCTTGAATTTAGTAATACAGGAGGTCTAAGAATATAAATTCTGCTAAAGTCAGATAGTATGAATGCTCTGGAAAAATCTGTTGCTTCCCATTTCTGTTGAGAGTCAGAAGAACAAGCAATGCTGAAATATAGCTCAGGGTGGGGGGGTGTAGGGGTGGATAGGAGGTTTATAAAGCAAGATAATTTTTTTTTTTCAGCTTTCTCACTGTTTGGATTTTTTTCCCCTTGATTCCCAGTTTTATTTATCTATATTCATCCCTGATGAAAAAAAAAAAAGAAAAAAAAAAAAAATTACTTTGATTCTCCTTTTAGGCTTTTTGAAAAAAACTGGGTCTGGAGATTTTTACTTAACAGTAAAACCCCTGGGGAAGCAGAAGTGAACCTGATGTTCTCTTAGAAGCAAAATCTTTCCAATACTGACCTTTTTAGTCAATTTATCTGGTAACAACAAACTAATATTATCTTGGCATTCTATGCATTCTTCTAGTTATTTTCAGTTGTTGCTATTGTAACCTGTTTCAAGGCATCATGCTGAACACTGATTCAATTTTTAAACCACCCAAAGGTACTGTCAGTATTGAGGAAGCATGCCAAAGTTGTCGTCAAGTAGACTGCACGAAATGATGAAACAAAGCTGAGTTGCAAGTCAAATATTAAATATCTTCCAAAATATTTGACAGAAAGTAATGCAGCTGTAGGGGCTTATCCAGAATAAAATCCACCGTGGCAGTCAAAGTGAACATAGAGGATAGGCGATAACATCCTGATTTTTTTGAGAAACTATATTTTTAAATAAAACACATCAATTCTCTCCTGGAAAATATTTGATTTTTTTTCATGAAGACTGCCACTGAAGGAACCGACAAACCTGTGGGCCATTTGAAGTATGTTTTTGCCTTAAAAAAGTTTATTTAAATATATTCATCCTCTGTGCCAGGGTTAGCACTGTTTCCCTCCATGAAATTTGCTATTTAAGAAAAAATGTATGATATTTAATTAAATTTGTACTATATTAAACTCTTACTGGTGCAGTTATAGCATATTCATTAATTGCCAAAACCCTAAACAAATACTGAAGCATTTCAATTTAATTTGATGTTAATGCACACCTCCAGGAACGCTTTTTTACTGTCTTAGGCTTGCATGGATCTAGTACAAAAGATAAAAATATTAGGGTACAATGTTCACATGAGATTTTTTAATCTTGTCAAGGCTCATATGATGACTCAAGAAGATAATAGTACAAAGATCTCTTACCCTCAATTTAATCATTGTTTTTATTAAGAAATCTGAGAGGCAGAAAGACAAAGTGGTCTCCATGAGTTCTTGACTGGTAAACAGAATTCCTGATTGTGAGAAATATTAGTTAAGTTGGGCCAGAAGTTGGAAAAGGATTGTTTTATGGTGTTGATTGCCAAATAGTTATGTTTGTAAAATCATTAAACATCTGTAGTGTCTAGAAATAAATAATTTCATCAGCCAAGGCCATTAAAGCTGTGTTTTCTTAATGCAAGTCCTGATAATTACTATCTGAGTCACAGGAGATTATTACCTCTTCTTCCAGGAAGAACCATGATTAAAGTTAGGTTGCTCAGTTTCTAATAGTAAATAGTTATTAATAAAAAAGTGAGAAGGAAAGATAAAAAAGGAAGGAAAAAAACCCTTATATATAAATAAGCAATAAAAATTGTTGCTTCTTTGTGTGTTTGTTGCTGGAGTGCTTTTTACAGGTATTATCATTTTCAAATTAGGTTTTCCTTACTTTGGGCACCATCCTTCAAATAACTCTAAGGTGTATTATTTGTCAGATCTAAAATAAGTTCTTTCACAGCTGAGTGAAGAGGTTTTGCTATTTTGTTTTTCTTTGAACTTATGATGTTGGTTTGCATATGATATGAAGTGATGAAGGGAAATGTAAGGCATATTGAGGTAGGGCAGCAGTGTGGTGGAACAGCATAGCTAAAGTATATTTGCAAATGTTCTTTTCAGATATCCAGACAAAGCATTGCAGTGGAGTGTCAACAAGCAGCTCACAGAATCTGTAGTTCATCTTGAGACACTGGATTAAACAGAGCTTAAAATAAATATGAGACATTGTTTTCTGACTTAGTGTCCCCCATGGACTGAGTTTCTCATCTTGGAGTCACTCATAGTTCTCGTAGAAACGAGTGTATATTGCTGTTGGGAATACCTGAAAGGCTGAAACTCAAGCAGCCTCCTGACTTGCAGCTGTTTACAGTCAGCTGAAGTATGACGGGAAAGTCCAAATCAAAAGCAGATAAACTCTGAAATTGGGTTAGTTTACCTAAGCAGAAAAACAGGTGTGACTGTTGGCATCATTCATGCTTTTATAGAAGAGTAGCCTGTGAATCACTGAAGTTTTGTTTAACATCTATTTTGAGAATGCCTCAAATCAAAAGTTTTCACTCGGGGTATGAATCCTGTGAAGAGAATTTCAACCAAAACAATTTATTGACTTCTAGGAATAGAGCTAGGGAAATTACTTTTCTTTTACCATACAAAAAAAAAAAAAAAAAAAAACAAACCAAAAAACAAACAACCCTCCTATTAAAGTTCCAGGTAATTTAACCCCTCTGGAGCCACAGAAAAAATGATGGCTTCTCACTGACCTTTCAGATCTGAAGCAGTACCCAAAAGAGACTATTCTGGAACTAATACTCAGGTAGAATAAAGAAGCAAGCTATTGGACTGGAAGTAACAGGGGATAAAAACAAAAAAAAAAGAGAACAGAATGAAGTGAAAGGGAAGAAGCTGTGAGAGGAGATGGAACTGGCTGTCTAAGACTAGAAGGAGCAAATGGGAAAATGGAGTCCTGGGACTGAGAGCTGTGCCAAACCTGCAAAACATGGTTTTTCTCCCAACTTTCTTTAGTCCACAGAGAGGAGGATCAACTATTCATTGTACCAATTACATCAGTAGACATGGTGGTAAGTTATAAGTTGAATGTATTTTACCATACTGATATGTAGGTGTTAGTGCAATTACATATAATGTAAGTGAAAATGTTAACAAAGAGGTTTTAGAAATCTGTAAAATGACAGATACAAAGGGTACTTCGAATTTTAGTAAGACCTTTCTCAAATACCTCCCACCTCCTTCAGTCAGGATTTACTATGAAAATGTCAATATTTTTCCTTTAATTCAGCTCTTTTATGCACAGAATATCTAATTTTAATTTTCAGTTAGAAATGACCCTTCATTATTTTCTCCCCAGACTTACTGTGCATTCAACATATATCTGCACAACTGGAAAAACCCCTTTGCAGGTCTAAATTTGTGCTTTCGCTAGCTGATCATCCACACTGTTAAATTACAAGGCCAGGCTGTCACCTCCTGGCTTGCAGTCTGAAACCACCTGAGAAACAGGAAATCTGGGTCCCACAAGTGGAGTGGAAAAGTCACAGCAAAATTGGTTGGGTGACTATTGCTGAAAGCTGAGAGGCAATACAAAAACGGCCTCAGAAGTTGTACAGCTATAAATGAGACCTCAAAACCTTACAGTTCTTTTCAACTCAAAACCCAAACATTATTCAAATAATTTCAGTTAGTTTTTATTTGTTTATAAGTACCTCTCCTGATGATAGCTCTAGATAACTGATTTAAACATGCATTCTTGCCCAGGAACTGGACCATAGCATGAGTGTTCACAGAGACTAGTGTATTCTGAAAGGGTCCTTCTTTCCTCCTCAACAGACATGGTACTCAGCCACAGACTGCTGGCATACATGTGCAAGTCATGCCAAAGCCCTGCTATCCCAAAGCCCTCATACCACAGGCAGAACCCCTGCCGGACCACCCTCCTCCTATAGGCAGGTAAGTCTATGCCACCTATTTTCAGTTTCATTGCAATATTTATCTAGTATACAGTGAATCATGCAATGCCTAAGGATATCCATTGGCTGGTGAATTTAAAACATAGACTCAAGTCATTGCTTATCTGCAACCACTGAACATTTTCTATATTAAATGAAATAAGGGCTGGAGAAAAAGTGCATCATGTACTTTGGAATTATATGTATCAGAAAATATAGGTACAATGGCTTAAATTAAGGTGGCACCAACAACTGTAACTCTGCAACTTTCTAACTTGACATTTTGAACTTGCAGACTTTGAAAGTGCTTGACTGTCTTTGCTTGAATAGTTTGTCTGTCATACATGTATATATATATGCATACAGAATTACTATTTGGACTGGCTTAAACTGGTATCAAACAAGCATTTTAATTCTCAGTCCTAGTAAAATTTAGTGTCATTATAACAAGTTTTTCTACAGAATTTTAAGAAGTTTGAAGCATAATCCTTATGTTTCAGTCAAAAAGGATATCCATATACTGCAAATAATGAGGGTTTTTTTTTCCTCAGGTGTTCTATATGCAATATCTTGTTCTAATCTGTATAGACAGAAAAAAAACATGCATTTTTTGTGATAAATCCTAGTATTATATGTTTCATATCTATTTAATTCATATTCAAAGTGCAGTAAGGGGGTCAGATATTGGAATATGCATTGATCTTAAAAACTGTGAAAACATAGAGACAATATTTCAGGATTCATTTTTGTGACAACAGGATTCTTTCACACTTCAAATCTATTCTGCCTTGCTGATCCCTACATTTTGCTCCAGCTTGCTAAATGAAATCTTTCCCTTAGTGACCAAAATGACCACTTTGTATACTGCATGAGTGATGTTTTTAATTTCCATCTCTTACTTTGGACATGTATTAGAAAACAAATGATTCTAACTGTACACTCCTGGAAGCATAAATAAGTGTGCCACTTTTGCAATAAGAACATCCACAGTAAGAAGTATTTAGTAATTTCAGCAGATCTTTCTGACCTTGGAAGCAACAACTGTACTATGTAAGCTAACATATTAGAAACAATCTTAAAAGAAAACTTATTTCCAGCTCAACAAGAGGGAAAACTCAGTCTGTTCAAAAGCTGCTCTCTCCCTTGTTTTCGCTTATGCTATCAAAAATGCAGTGCAATAAAGAAAGGGCTAAGATTTATGACTTTGTTTTCCTATCTTGACTCATACAAAGACTGACATGCTGTCTTTGTTAAACTGTTATTAAACATATCTGATGACAACCATAAAAAGATGTTATCATTATCTTTATTAGGCTTATAAAGTTTTATAGGTTAGATGGAATCAAATGCCTCAGTGACTCCAGCGTGCACATTTCCTTGGGAACAGTCAAAAAGAGCCAAATAATGTGCCAGAAAACTAGTGTAAGAGCCAACATATTTATTCAGTTTTACTTGCAGCTCCAGTATGAAATAAAGCATTTTGGTTATGTTCATTAAGTCTTCTTGGTTGTCTTGAAGCACTTGGAAAGAATGTGGTCTGAAAAATGAATATGTATTTTAATGTATTTGACTAAATTCTACATCAAATCATACCCTCAGATACTTATGTCTTGCTACTAGCCTTGATGAAAGCAGATTTTGGACCGTTATACTGAGAAATGTTCATTTTAGATCTCACTTCCATGAGAGGTAAGTAAAAAAACACTAGGGCACGATTTTAAAAACTACTCAGGATCTGCGGATACCGAAATTGTTTTGTCAACTGATATCTGGAGGAATTAACAAATAACTCATATTTTACATTACAGGTATTACTATACTGTTGAACTGTAATATAGAACTAATAAGAAGTAGATACTTCTATTTTTCTAGTATTGAATTTTCAGCTCAATTTTTCCTTTTAAGTAAAAAGTGTCAGTAACCCACCATGTTCCAGTGCATCCGGGTACACACGTAATTTAGTGGAGCTGTCAACACACATGACTGGGAAACTGTACAAACTTTTTCTTCATTTTCTAGTCATGTACCAGAGGTGGAAGGACTAATGTTGTCACAACAGAAACAGAGGAAACCAACAGGACTGTTTTATTTTATCATCAGAAAACAGAGCAGTAGATCTGCCTTTAAAATGCTTTAACACATCTTTCATTGTGTGGTAGTTTATTTACTGTACCCAGACTGGATAACACGAAGAAATGTGGTTTGAGCACATGAAATGTCACTGTAATGTGCAACTGTGCAATAAAATATTTTCAGAGATGCTGTGAAAATAAAGACTTACACTGCAGTTATTCTGCTTTCCTATTTTGTGCTATGTAGATTCATTTTCTGTTTTCTAACTCCACGTTCCTTTGTTCAGTTAATGTACAAGACAGATCAGATCAAACATGCCAATGTGTAAAAATTAATTTTCTTGGCAGTTGTATGTTCTTACCCTTTTTCTTTTATTCATTGTATAATGTCAATATGTCTTCAGTAAAAAAAAATCATACTCATTGTACCTAAATATGAAATTTGAAGAAATGCTGAGAATTGTTTTTGTTTGGGTTTGGTTTTTTTTTTTTTTTTTTTAATTTACTTGACTAGACTGACTTGTTTCTCTAAACGAGTGATGTGGTATAACAACACTGAATTAAAAAAAAATTAATCCAACTTCAACTGTACAGCATACTTAATAACTTGCATACTTAATAACTTGCATACTTAATAACTTGCATACTTAATAACTTGCATTCAACTTGTCATAAAACTATCACTGAACTGGGAGCTATATCATGAGAAGCTCACCAATATCTTCCATGAAAAGGCAGCTTGTCTGTTTATTCATCACCCCTGTTTAGGTGTACGCCGTGCTCTGTTGCACTCCAGTCAAAATATCTTGTTACAATTTATAATTGTAATTGCAACCAGAAGAAACAACTATGGAAAAGTTTTACACTGTTCAGATTGTGAACAGAAAGTGTTCAGTTATTTGACATGCTGTCAAATTCAATTAGTGCTACAGAAAGGTAATCGTGAATTATAATTATTGTACAATAAAACTACTTCTTTTTTTTTTTAATGGAAAACACATCTATTCTAATTAATTCAATTTGGTTTAATAATGCTATTCAGTGTGACTGAAAAAAATGGCTCTGCAAATATTTATAGTTTATGTAAACAGTTTGACTCACTAATGGATGACATTTAAATTTTAAAAAATAATACTATGGCATATCATTAGAGCATGCTTTTAGTGCTTAATGGAAACCAGAGTGACAGATCTCAAAAAGCATTATTTCATGTGAACTTACCAAAGAATTTTCCTGTGGAAAAAAAATATCTACTGACTTCAAAAGGAATCCTCTCACCTCCTGTGCTGTTCAACGTTTTCCATGTGACAGAGCAATGTCTTCTCCTCAAAAGGCTGACTGCCATTCAGATCTGAGTCAAATGACATAATGGAGAAACTAAAGATAATTGGTTTTGCCATGAGTATGCAGCTCCATGCAAGAGTATCAGTCCTCAGCTCCTCCTGCTACTCGCTGAACCCACTGTATGAAAAACTGGGCTGCATAACTGCCACTTCTTGTGGCTTTTTCCTCTTTTTTCTCTACCATTCCTTGTCTTGTGTTCTTGGTAGTCTCTGGTTCTCCATACCAGGAAGCAGTACTCTAAAGCAGAAGTTATGCCAAATTTTAAACAAAACAGTTTGAGAAGCTTTCTGTCATAATGATTTAATATTTTAAAGAATATTGTACTGAGTTAATTTGGAAGCCTCTGTCCACAGACAGAAAGAGGTTCTTCAGTCTCTTAACCAATCTTCTGTAAAAATAATATTACTCAAAAGTGATGTTTTAGCTTGGTAACTGGAATTATGTTGTCTGAGTTTCTCTCTCACCAGCCAATAAATCTTTCCATGGGCCCTTTGGTATATGTTAGGGTTTTGAAACTTAGCAGGACTCTAATGAGAGATTTAGTTGTTTTTAGTCTTTTGAGGGTCTGGGACTACAGTCTGGTAGCTCAGTATAAGCACTTCACTGCATTTTAATGTGTTGTACAATGGCTGCCCTCTCTTCTCAGCACAAAGTGCCAATGAAGTACATCTACCAGCTCTGAGGCTGAATGACGAAGATACAAAATGGACTTCAGCATTTTTCTATCATCTGGCTCAGAGTGCATTGCCAATTTGTCCATAAAGTGAGGATTTATTTGAGCACAAGTAAGTTCATCTTTCTTATAAAAAGTAAATGTAGAAGGGAAGCTTTGAACACTTTCTCTTAACTACTTTCGAACATTAAAGTAAGTGAAATGTATGCCTTTGTTGACTGAAGCACATTCCATTTCCTTAGAAGAAAAAATGTGATGGCAAATCCACCTACCACAGAACAGAATTGACATTCTAAACAAAAGAGGAAAAAATATATTTTAAATAATGCATGTAAACAAATGTGTGCCATTTATTTTAGAAATCTAAAAATAGGACTTTTTTTTAACGCTTCTATGATTTGAAAGCAGATTAATATCTTTTTGTTCTGGAGTATTGATTAATTATAAGAATCTGATCCAGAATCAATGTTCACCTGTTTAAATTTACTTCCAGCATGTAATGCTTAAGATACGTCCTTTCCTTCAAATGAACCCTTAGGATATTATCTATCACTAAAGAAGGTAACCACCAAGTACATTCAACACCACATCCAACAAATACAGTAAAGGAAAAAAAGACAGCCAGAGAAACCATTATCTATCTGCATGTTCAGACTGCACATGACTTTAGTTTTAACCATACTTATCTGTAATGCATGTATATAAAATCTGCACAGGTTGAATTTTTGCATCTAGGCACAGTTTCATTCATGTCAGTGAATTGCTCCATGAATACAAATATCCAATAAAATAGATTAGCATTCCTAATTCTTGACTGAAGGCCTACCTAGATAAGAAAGACAATAGAAACACAGACCACAAACAAAATAGCAATCGATATTCTTCACAGTTATGTTCACAGTCTTCAGAAATTAATGTGCTTCAATGATTAAAGTAAAAGGTCTTAAAAAGCAAGATGGAAAAAAACATTTATCAGCTAAAACTGTCAATAACTCCATATGACATAATGAGGGTGGAAAACATTCCCTATGCTATTCAAGGATGTGACTTTTCAACATACAAAACATCAAAATTAAATTATTTTCCCTACAGTTGCCTTCTGAGTCTATTTCCTCTGCTTAAAATTTTTTCCTACATCTGCAATTAACATATTCATATTCCTCATTAAAATCCATGTTACTGTTCAGTGATATAAGTATTGTCGTATGTTTCCATGTTCTTCAGAGAAATTTAACTACTCAACAAGATGAGAAGATTTCAAGAATTTGGAAGTATTTTTCTCTACTTCTTTAGTAACAATTCCATATGTTACACCTTTGTAAAATATACTTTCTGAAATAAAATTTATTTGTTTCTAATATGGTGAAACTGATAATGGCACCTGTTAAAAATAAATAAAAAATGCTGTGTAGCTTATAATCAACCACAGCACTGTGATTCCCTCATAGAGAATAAAACTTTGCTGTGATTCTGATCTGTGCTTTACTTACTGGTGTTACTGCTGCCTTTAAAATCTTAATAATCACTCACCAATACATTCTGTAGCACACAAGAGCAACAACAAAAGATATACAAAATTTACTTCAGTCATTAGGTATACTGTTGCTCAGAAATTACTTTCCAAAACAATAAAAAAAATCTAAGAAGTGTGTTTTTATGGATTATTTGAGAAAGGATTTTGTATCTAAATAGAATTTCACTGGGTTTATGACTTTATCTAGTCAATAGAAAAATGCAGATTATGAGATTCTGTTGCAGGCCATGAACATCTAGTCTATCCTCTAAGAAGACACAGACTACAGAATCCCTTGAATTAATTCCTGTTTTATCTCAAGCATATCGTTTAATAAAATATCCAGTATAGATTTATAAATATTCTCCAGAAATGAAGAATGCATTAGCTAAATGCTTACTATAGGCAATTACTTTACCTCTTGCTAGTTCTCTGTTAATAGATTTCTATTCCCAGCAAGTTATAATCAATAACACTGGGGTCACCCCCACAGACTTGTTTTTTATTAGACAAATAGTTTGAGGTATATAATTCAGTGAGAGCCATGTTTTTCCATCCCTTCATCATTCCTAAGGTTCTTCTCTGAACCCACTCCAATTTCTCAACATCCTTTCTGCACTACAGATGCTGTACCCTGTCTCTGCTCCAGCAGTAATCATTCCACTCTCAATATGAAATACACTCACTTGACATTTCCTTAGTATGTGTCTTCCTTTGTATTCAAAAAAGTTTTTGCCTCAATCTTATTAAGTGGTTCAAATCCACTCTTCCAATCTACTGGCAAGACCCAGTAAACTATCCATAGCCAAGAGCTCGTTCCTCTGAAACACTGTAAGAACCACATCTCAGTATAGATCTTGCTACATACCTTGCAGAAGTGTAAGCTGGATTCAGCAACACTGTTACTTTTTCCAGCCACCTTGCAAATAATTGGAAGCTTGGGTTTTTTTCAGTAAAACAATTCTATTTCCTGATACTGCTGTTAATTACTGTTTTATTCATTATCCTACTTTGAGTGGTAATTGATCAAACCCAATCTCAACTCGAACTCAATGTCATACCAGTCTACAATTAGCACAGTAATTTTTTCCATCCTTTTTGAATGCAGCTACAATGATGCCTTTCCTTTACTAATGCAGAACTTCTGCAAATCATTTTTAAGCTAATGACAATGTTCCAAAGAAATCCTTTCCAGGAGGCATAAAATTTCCAATTGCTGTATTTATGTTTTTTATTTCTCCCATCAACTAAAATTTGACGATTATTCTCAAAATTGCATTAACTCACTTCTAAAATGGTATGCTCAATAGCATTATATATAAATTAGATAGAATGTAATATTAGATGGAAATGTTTACTGAGGCAATAAATGTGAGATTCCCGTGCCAGTATTAGTTGAAGTGCACTAAAAAAAACGGTACTTGTTAGAAAGCGCCTAATTCATTTACTTATATTTCTTGTCTGAAAATAGTTTTGAGACTTCTGTTGGAAGAAATTATAAAGAAAATAATTTAATATTAACAATAAAAAAGAATTTTTAATTAACCACTCTGACCTACCCAGCTATTGACATCACTTTTCTGTGTTCAGACATTTCTGGACATTGCAAAACATAAACTTTTCTGATTCTAATTATATCTACAAAGCTGGTAGTTAAACCTAAGTCTTTGGTGCATTTTTCATTAGTATGAATATTAAAAATTTTCATTTTGAATATGCATTTTTTAAGACTACTAAGAAGCAGTCAATATTTCCTGTATTTACAATTAATGTGATCTCAGCAAAATCTTAAGGATTTTCATAGCTATTCCATTTCCTACGTAATATATAGACTCATTTAACTCTGCTCGTGGAAGAATTTTTTTTTCTTCCAGGGACATATATCCCTCAAATTATTTTTTCTAATATTAAATATATAATTCTATACAATTTTATATATATTACCGGTCAAAGCTGAACTAAAGCCAATTGTTAGCAATTATTGCCATCCTCATTCTTTCATAAAGGTCTGATGCAGCATAGCTGCTAGTTTGTTTTGGATTAAATAGTTGATTTTTTTGATGTTTCACTCTGCTTCTAAAATCAGGAATTATAGGATGCTTAATGAGGGAATGACAGACAAAGAAAACCCAACCTGTCAGATAAGTTTCTAAGGCCTGAATGAAAAAAATATATTGCTGTTTACAGCTAATGCTGTTTACTCTTTGCTCTAAATAAGTTTTTTGAATCACTACAGAAAGTGTGTTTCATCTGTCTCTGGTGGGATGCAACACAGCCTCCACACATGCCATGGGCTCATCTAGTAGAGTTCTTTCCATTGGGCCAAACTTGTAGCCCACAGCTGAAGCATGCACTGGCTTCTGTTGTTCACATGGCAGGATATCCAGTCCACTCCAACAAACTCATTGCAGGGTCCAGCTGAGCCCCTACTGTAAGATGGTGCTGCCTCTAGGGAAGTGTATGTCAGCAAGAACAAAACACTTCCTGGCAGAGAGCAGTGAGAAATAGCCCTGCAGACACCAAGGTGAGAGCAGAGGGAAAGGAAGAGGTTCTCCAGGTGTAGAAGCAGAGATTTCTCTGCCGACCTTGAAGAGGACCCATACTGGGGCATTTCATGAAGGACTGTGGGATGGACCCGTACAAGAACAGGAGAAAAGTGCAAGGAGGAAGGAGTGGCAGAGAACAGTTCAGTACTGAGCACACCCCTTGTTTCCCATCCCCCGGTGCTGCTTACAGAGGAGACATAGAGAAGTCAGGTGTGAGGGAGTAGAGCTCATCCTGGGAAAGAGGGCAAGGAGAGAGCAGAAGGGTGTTATTTTTATTTTTTTTTTTTTTTGCCTTTGCTTTTTGCTATCCAAATATAGTTTAATTCCCAGTAAATTAAGCTAATTTTCCCCAAGCTGAGCCTGTTTTGCCCATGATCATGACTGGTAAGGGATCTCCCTATTTTCCTCAGCCCATGAGCTTTTTCCATCTTATTTCTGTCCACTGTCCTTTTAAGGAGGGGAGTGAGATAGTGGCTGGGTAGACATCTGGCCCTATTATTAAACCAAGCCAAAGAATATGCAACAGTTGGAAAGATGAAGAAAATTATTAACAGTTACCTATCAACTCAATGAGGTAAGATTCAGTGGTGAAAAATTACTGTGCAAAGAAATAGTTTAAGATTGTGATTTTGTACAAATACAGATCGAGGACTGTATAAAAGCTGTGCAGTCATCTTTCTTACCTGTAACATTTTTTAAACAAAGAGGGTTTTAAGGCATGTTTTTTAATGTAATTATCTCTGTCTCTCTTTTGCTACATATGCACATATGTATGCATATGTATTTACATGTTTATTAAGATATCTATTTATTATGGTGTCATTCTTATATATTTATATGTGTTTTTCTCATGCTTAATTTCCTACTGTGCCAGAATAAATGTATTAGAGGATTTTTGCAGTAAATTCTCCACTTCTGTAATGGAACAAATGCTCCTTTGACAGCTTAATTATTAAAAGAGAACTGTGGCTGTTTACAACATTTCAGATATTTGGAATGCAAATGTATGTCCTGCAGAAAGCTAATGATGTAATTTAACATGTCTTTGTTTCTCAAGGATAGCTTCACCACGTTACTGGTATGTCTGTATATTGGAGAAGAATTTATCTGTGTATGTGTTTGTAACTAATCAGCTAAATATTAATCTGTGCCATCAAAAAATACTTGCAGTAAGAATAGATAAGAATTTCAGGCCCAACACCTTAGAGGTTATTCAGTCTAATATCATCCTTCAGCAGAAGGAGCCTTTTTGTTGTAATTAATTTTAACACTTTGACCAATCAATTCTGAAGTGGCTGTCACTCCAGGCTGTTCTTGTCTCAGCTTCACTGACTGTCTTGCAGCTAGTTATCATTAGCTCTTTCACCATACTGTAATTAGCTCTGAGTTCCTTCTTTATTTCTCACATCTGAATCTGCTTTTTTTGAAAGAGAGTAGACTAAATTCTTTCTTAAGAGCACAGGGGCTGATTTATCTTATGATTTCCACCAACACACCAGCATTACTACAGGATTAGACAATGTTTTCCTTCAGCTGTGGAATCATTAAAAGAACAAAAGAATCAAGGTTCCAGTCAGTCACCATTTCTCAAAATCAAGATCTAATTATCAGTATGTTTTTACAGCACATTCAGAGTTAGCTTTTTGCAGCAGCATCCTGTGTAATGTCAGGGTTTGAATGAAAGCACTTTAAGAGTACTCATAGAGTTAGCTACTCATCCGGCATAAAATCATTTTTGAAATAACCTTTCCAGATATATCAGGAGAGACCTCTTAGTAATTCTTGGGGTTCACAGACAGGAGTCTCAATTCTTTAGTAATCGATTCAAAAGCACTGTTGCAAAACCTTATTAAGTATCCTGTGGCCAAAAAAAAATTGTTGCAAAATGGGTGTTTCAGGGCCACTAAAAAATGATCATCAAAGGTATTAGCAAGAGTAGTTTTAATATGAATTTATGAAAGCAGATCTTAACAAAGTTCAATAGCAATGTTCACTCTATTACTACACAGATGAAGCATACAAATGAAAATAGAGGTAAAATCAAGCTAATGGTTAAGGCTTCCAAGAAATGAACTTTTGCTTTATCTGAATGTAAATCAATGTGAGACAGTGGCTGGTCCATTCTCTGCAGAAAAAAAGGAGGGAAATGAAGAAGGGCAGTCTATAAGAAAAGAGCAGGGAAGAATGGCAGAGTACTGGGCCAAGAAGTGTGCTATTGTGCTGGCATAAAATAATAGATAACGAGGGATGAACAATTATGAACTGAGACTTCTAATGCTGGTAAATTGAGATTTTTGGTCCCATTCCTAGAATATCCTGAGGAAATGGAATAATTCACTTCCTAGAGCCATGTTAATATCTCCTACTTTACAGTGGTAAGGTAGTATAATTTTCATCCACACCTGTATTGTAGTTTTTTCTAATAACAGAAAATTACTCTCTCTACTGAGAAAAAAACCCCTCAATAATATATAGAACACACACTTATATGAAAATGTTTACTGAAATATGACATAGTTTTACCAATAAATGTAATTTTAAAAAATTGACAATAGAGCACTGAATTCAGTTATTTCAATTTTCAACATATGTCTTTCTGAGATTGTGCATTTTCTTTTCCTGGATCTCAGTCTGTGCAGGTTTAGCCATCCCTGCTATAAGAAACATTGTGTCACAGAAATATGTTAGGAGAAAAACAGTAGAACAGAATTAGATTAAAGGTCAGTTAAAAGATTTCTTTGTTTTTTGTTAAATGAAGGCTTGAGAATTATAAGTTATTCTCCTCTTATCTGAATAACAGTAATATCTTGAATAATTCCTTATGGTATATCTTCCTAAATCTGTGGAACAGAGCAGCAATTTATATGAACAAATATATATATTAATTAAATGAGCTATAGAACTGGCTTTTATAATTATGAAGTGTGAAAGAACTCGGAGCTGAAATGCAGTTCACACACAGTAACTTCTTCCAACCTATCATTCAGTATTTGTCATATATGAGTCATTCCCCTAATAGGAAGCTTAATTTTCCCAAGGAGATCTGTCAATTTTCTTGAAATAGTTTCACAGATAATATATCTGCCATAAGTATAGATTGATGTGTCTCAGGCAGCATTACAGATGCCATTTTCTGTTGATCTGAGAAGAAAGAAACGGGACCACAACTTCATGAAAAGTTCATAGATTTTTTCAACAAAACGAAAGAAATTTCAAACTGACCTTTAGGGGGAAAAGAGACAACACTTAAGAGGATCCAGCCCAGTAAACAAACAAACTGACACTTTTGCAATAGTGCATACACTTTGAAGACTGAAAGTTTAATTGATGTTTAAATTGATCATCTGACAACAAAATGCCAAGATGTTATTCATAAGCATGCAGTTCATTCTGTCCAAGAATTTTATAAAGAATATTTAAGAATGCTAAAAATCAAATTCAAAGAATAGCGGCTTATTTTGCTTGAATGTCAGTAAACTTTGGGGATATTGCAAAAGTATCTCATCTCCATTAAAACATAGGATGCAAGTTACTTAAAAAAAAAAAAAAAAAAAACAGGAAAAAGCATAATCATGTTGTCATTAGAGTGAAAAGTAGAAAAAAAAAACATTTTTTATTTCATTTTTAATGTGCTGAATAGAATGGCTTGATAATGTTATGGGTGGGGTTTTTTTTCCCCCACACAAAATAAATAGAAATCATAGATTTAAAAATATAAAAATGTAGGATTTAGATAAAGAAAGAAAAGAAAATTTAGCCAGCTGATCAACAGAATTTTTGCAGGTATAGTTCTGTGCTTAATTTTGTTTGCACTCAGAATCTACCATTTGTAATGCTGGGCATTAGCTAAGCCCATGCTAAACCATTTTTGTTAAAGATTCCATTTGAATAAGATCTTGCAAAAAATCTTTTTTTCTAAACAGGCAAAACTAGAGCAAATATACAATATGAAAATTAATATAGGTATTAATGACTGCAAACATCATATTTTTATATACAAAATTTAAATTAGAAAATCCAGTTCTATGCAGTTGCATTCCTTTAGCTGAATCAGTTCCATTATCTTACTGAAGTTGGACGCATTCAGGATGATTAATTCCAGGTGATGAATGGATTACAAATATAGAAAAATGTGCTCATTCCAAGCAAAGAAAAAAAAAAAACCAAAACAAAACCAAGCAGTTCTTGGCTTCCCCTTAAAAGAAAGGTGCTCTGGACATTAGCACTCACCAAATGCAGAAGGATAAACTGCAAAGCCTCTGCAACAGCTGAAACAGGAGCTTACCTCAATGGATCCATTAGCTACTAAGTCTTTACCTAGATAGAGTGTCTCATGTGAAAACTTGCTTTCGCATTCTGCCACGTATTTTTTTTTTTGAGCAATGCATTCAGCATGAAAGCCACGATTTAAATCAGATACTCTCAAACAGGTGAAGAGTTAGCTGAGAGCAATAAAATTTATAAAAAACTCAAAACTAGAAACAGTGAAGAAAGATTAATAGAAGAGGATTGATCCATTTAGCAAAAAGATGGATGAAGAGAGACAGAAGTGTCTATGAATGCATAAGTTGATGTAATGAAGTGAACTGGGATCAACTATCTCCCTAGCCAACACAAAAATCAAAATAATCATAGAATTAATCTATAGATAGCACAGATTACATGAAACTATTGATCAAGTATGGCAATTGAAAAGCATTTCCAGAAAAAAGTGTAGCTCCATCATAGCCACAGATTTTGCGTCTAGGAAGAATGTTATTCTTTTCAGGTTCATTTAAAAATATCTAAACTAATCCTGCTAGATTTTCAGGGAGTGAAAAAGCACTTATGCAACATAAGCCAATTCTGTGACTGTTGAATTGTAAACTACCTTATTGCTGAAACAATTCTTGTATGCTGTTACCGTCTACGATAGCTGAAAAATATGTGACTGAATGCTTGACAGTACTGATTAATTTTGCTGATATATGTACAAAATACGACTTTACTTCTGGGACAGATGCACCCTGTTTGATTTTTATAGCTAAAAGAATACTTATATATAACTCTGAATTGCCAAGTTTATACAGCTACCAGCGACACATTAAAATTAATAAATTTGGATAGCTTTTCAAACAGATTTGACCTCTTTACCTTAGTAGTCATGCATTTCTAAAGTATGCTCAGTATACATTAATTCTTACCCACCTGAGATTTATGTACTTTAGATAAAACCTTTAATTTCCTGTGACAAAAAACTAGCAAAATCAATAACTGTTTCTAGTTCTTCTGCTCACCTGGAAAGAGCCATTAGTTAATAAACAGAAAATATAGCCCAGCATTTTCAGCTGTGATGAAATAAGTCTCATATCTTTTTGATGTACTATCATATCTTCAAAGATAAAGACGATTAAGCCTTCTAAATATAATCTACTCCATTTTCCAACCAGGATTTTTTTTATAGAATATTGTAACAATTATGTTCACTCAGATTCATGAAGGTATTTTCATTGCCAAATGTCACATCAGAGGTGAATGTTGGATTCAGAGATACACAAGAAGAAGGGGAAAATGGATGACCGGGGAACTACAGACCAGCCAGCCTCACCTCTGTGCCTGGCAAAATCTTGGAGCAGATTCTCCTGTATGGCATGCTGAGGCACATGAAGAACAACAAGGTGGTTGGTGACAGCCAGCATGGCTTCACTAAGGGGAAAACCTGCCTGACCAATCTGATAGCCTTCTATGATGGGGCTACAGAACTGATGGTAGAGCAGTTGATGTCACCTACCTGGACTTGTGCAAAGCGTTTGACACTGTCTCAAATGGCATCCTTGTCTCTAAGTAGGAGAGACATCAATTTGATAGGTGAACCACTTAGTGGGTAAAGAACTGGCTGGATGGCCGCACGCAAAGAGTTGTTCTCAATGGCTCAATGTCCAGCTGGAGACCAGAAACAAGTGGTGTTCCTCAGGGATCCGTGTTGGGACCGGTCTTGTTCAACATCTTTGTCGGTGACATGGACAGTGGGATTGAGTGAGCCCTCAGCAAGTTTGCCAATGACACCAAGCTGGGTGGTTCGATTGATACACTGGAGGGAAGGAATGCCATCCAAAGGGACCTTGACATGCTTGTAAGGGCTGATGCCAACCTGATGAAGTTTAACCATGCCAAGTGCAAGGTCCTACACTTGGGTCGGAGTAATCCCAGGCACGGCTACAGGTTGGACAGAGAAGAGATTGAGAGCAGCCCTGCACAGAAGGACTTTGGGGTGCTGGTCGATGGAAAAATAAATATGAGCTGGCTGCAGTGTGCTCTTGCAGCCCAGAAAGCCAACCACATCCTGGGCTGCATCAAGAGGAGTGTGACCAGCAGGTCGAGGGAGGTGATCCTGCCCCTCTACTCTGCTCTCCTGAG
>JANRGW010013498.1:0-41134 GCA_024733675.1 Psilopsiagon aymara
CATCGCTCATTGGCTGGCGCGGGCCGGGCTGGACGCGGGGCGCCGGTTCTTAACGCTCGGCGCGGAGTGGCGGAAGCGCTGTGCCGGTTGGGCTGCTGCGAGCCGGGCTGCCGCTGCTGCGCGACATGAGCGAGGTGAGCCCCGCGGGCGGGACGGCGCGGCGCGGGGCGGGTGGGGAGCGCCCGGCCGTGAACGCAGCCTTCCCGTTGGGAGAGCGGCGCGGGAGGGGCTTCCCGGGTCGGGCGCCCGGTGAGCATCTGCGGTGCCTCAGAGGGGGCCTGGGCTGGGTGTGGGGTCTGAAACGTGTAGCTTCTATTAAACCCTGCCTTCTGACGAGCATCCCTCCACACGTGCGTATGCTCCTTCAGAGCGTAAAGCAACGTGGTGGTTTGCCTTTTGAAGGACCATACGCATCAGTGGAGAATAATTAAAAAAAGACCCCAGTTAATAAGCTAAAGATGCATTTAATGTTTTCCTGTGCAGAAAGAAGGATTTTGTAAGTTGCGCCAAAGTGATCTGCTAGAGCTCATGGAAAAAAATGCCCGCTTTGCAGTTGGATGCTGATGTAAACTTTATAAATAGTGTCTTGGGAAGGATTACAATTAAGGAAAAAAATGTAAATAGTGCCAGACATGTAAGGATCACTCGTACTCTTATAAAGGAATAAGCTGAGAACTTTCACTTGCGCTCCGTGGGTTGTTTCTTTTTTGGTTTGGTTTGTTGGTTTTTTTTTTTCCTGTGGAAAAGTTGTCCGGGGCGCAGCAGAATTCTTGTGAACAGTGTTGCCATGCATGAAGACCACCTGACAACACAGGGAATCCGCTGCCAGGCAGGTTCAGCTGATAGATCTCACAATCTCTAGTGCAGCTCTTCCTTTAGGAATCAGCAGAGATGCCTGTAACTGTGCCTTACCCAGCACCTGTTATTCAGAGGCTATGTCCTTTCATAAAAGACCTGCTGCTTCCCTAATGAATTGTAGGAGTTAATGGGTAATTTCTTAGCAGCGAGAGTAAAATTAAGAGCAAGACAGAAGAAGTTCTGACCAGTTGTTGTGCAGGTGTTAAGATCAGCTGTATTTTTAGATGGGGTGTGAACCTGGATAAAAAGCAGTGTAGCAGCATGGTCTCTGGTATAGGCATTTGTGATGACAAGCTTGCATCTTGGCTTGCAGGTCAGGCCAGATGGGGAGAGCAGAGGAAGTCATCATTGTGGGGTTTTTTTGCTGCTTGAGGGGATCAGGCTGTCTAGGTGTAGTGCAGCAGCCTGTCCGTGACCTCTCCTTGACTGCTGCCTGTATTTATATCAACTGGATAGAGTGCATGCAGTGTGGGGCTGTTTTTTGCAGTCTTTGCCCCCTTGGCCCTCAGGCTAGCTGAAGTATTGTGTGAGATGAAGCACTGCTCTTCTACTTCTTAAGATAGCATTCAGGGAAAAATCTTCTCGAGAGGAGTAGTGAATAGGTGATATTGCTGTACTTACTGTAACTGTGAAAAACACTTTTTTGTTACAGCCTTGTACTGGTTTGTATTTGCTCAGCAATTACCCCTTCATGGTTTGAATTGGGTTGCTTGCCTTTTGGGTTTTGTAAGTCTCAGTGAGCATCAAGGTCATCCCTAATACCAGCATATGGGCTCTCTATTTGCAGTATATTTCCCTTTGCCTCAGAGCACTATACCTAGCAAACCCTCCAAGCTGGGAAATGTCTTTCTCCGGCGTAGCACTAAGCCCTGTATGTATGATGCTTAGCACTGCACTTGGTGTCTTCAGTGCTGCTGTCCTTCAACTGATGATACCGGAGAGTGTATCTCTCACAGCCCCAATGAAGAAAAGCTTCCTTGCTGTTACTTTCCCTGTCAGCAGTGCTCAAAGGACTGTTCTTTTTCCAAAAGGCAGATGAAAACAAGTGGACGACCCCAAGCCACCTCACTGTAAACGACTGTTAAAAAAGGAGTTAAAAAAGATTAGCAGAATGCAAGGTCCTTAAACATCTGCTTGTAGTATTTGGATGAGGATCTTGATATATTTCACATGTAATGCCGTAACTGAAAAATATTTGTCTTCTTTGTTTTATTCTGCTAGAAAATATGAGGGCAGAGTGATTGACAAGAGGCTCAACTACAGCCATTAAAAGATTATCCCAATAGAATGGTGTTGGGAGGGTGGGTAGTTTTTTTGCTTTATGTTAACGCTTGTCAGGATTTGAGTGGAGCTTGAAATGTTGTTGCAGAAATCTCTGAAGAGAGCTTTCATATCCTTCAAGTTATTTGCTGAGACTTTGCATGGATTCCTAGTTTGCTGCTCCAAGCGAAATTGACTTGTTTCCTGTTTACGGGCAGTGATTAGCAGTCTGGTGATGGAGAAAGCTGAACAGAAGCAGCCATTATTCTAGCTATAGTACTTTTATATTTTGTAGCAGCTAACTTATTTTTTTTCAGGAAGGATAAAGACATTTCCTATAAAAAACCTTTACACTTCTTCCTCTGCAATATTTGCCTAAAAACATGTTTAAGATGCCCTGTCTCTGGCCTTAAGCCTGGCCGTGTAATTAATCACACAGAGCTTGAGGTATAAGACTTTACCTGGTACTGTTGTGAAACATCGTTAGTGCTTTCTGCAGCTTGGTTTCAATGCAGATAGATCTCTTAGCTGTATGGGGAACTTCTCAATAAAGTCACTGTATACCAAAATGAAATTCTAGATGTCAAAGTAGCTTTGAAAAAATCTGTCCTTAAATACCTAAGGAGCCTTTTCTTTAGGTCTGTAGGTGGTTTTGGTTATTTTAATGAGTCTACAGAGAAGACCCACACTGAGAAATATCAGCTACTGCCACAGTGAGCACTCACAAGATGCAGCCTTTATGTTGAAGATCTCTTATCACATAGGGTAAACTGGGGGAAGTAGCATTGGTTAGTGGGTTCACAGACCAATGCCAAATCACTGCTCGTAGTCAATTTAGCTAGTGAGCCTCTAGACCTGATACTGGCATAAACTTGATACACCACAGGGAATCCTGTCATCAGTCATTTAATTATCTGATGCTGCAGATGATGTCGGGTCATGGTGACAGTAGGGCACAAAGGTTCACAAGAAATGTTTTGGCACACAACATTTTTACCACATTCACTGCCCCTCTTGCCTCCTGTGTTGAATGATTCTGGCTGTCATCAGCAATCAGCCTGGACTTGGGGAAGAGTGTAGTGAAACAATGTGGTGTTGCGTCCCTCGTTCAGAGATGAAGCACATGTGTCAGGAGTTGGACCTTAAAATATCATTAGTGTAGGTTGCCTTGTTGGATGCATTTATTTCCTTTTGGTCTTAAGGATCAGAGTGGTACTGCTGGTGTAGGGAAGGAGCTGAGCTTTAACAGGAGCCTGATTTTGAGAGAGCCACCAGCCCACGTGCCTGATACACCTGTGACTTAAGAGCTTGCGTTGGAAGAGCATTACACAATGTGAGTGAAGTGCTGTGCTGATTGCCAGGGTGCTGATGTGCACCACTTAAGGCAGAGTTTGAGCCAGCAGCTTTGTATATTTGAAGAGCAGCCTAGGTACCAGACAGTACCAAGAATATTTTATCTTTCATTTTAAATAAGTGTCAAGCAACCAGGCATGTGAAATTCGTAAGATGGGAGAGAGCTGTTCAGGGCTTATTTCCATAGTGTGCTTGGGTCTCTCAGCTGGTGACTTGATCTCTGTGTGAATACAGTGTTTTGGTCAGGCTTTGAATACAAAGAACACCAGGTCTTGTTTCTTGAAGCTATAGCAAACTTTCCCTTTGCCATATGTTGTCTCTAGTCTCTTGGATCCTGCCACAACTGCTGTGTTGTGTCTCCCTTCTGAAGGATCATGAAGGTTGCTCGTGTGCCCTGTAATAGGGGTGCACAGAGCGCATGTCATGTGCTCATCTCCACTGCAGCCTGGAGTACTGAATCTTTGTTCTGGAGCTGAGATCATCTTCAGTGGGAGATACCAAAGTAGTCAACTCAGTGAAGATGGAAACCTCACTGGGAAGTTGACATAACATAACAAAGATATCTTTCTGAAAATTGAACTTCACCAGTCCTTCAGGTGTGTGTGCAAGATGCCAGTCATCAAGGCAGTCTCTGCTGTGGCTGTTTGCAAAACTAGTAGTACCACCTGGACTGGTCATTTGGGCATGCCGCTGAGCTGGCAGAGTAACAGTGCATGTCCTTTTCCCTCAAGATTGAGGGAAGAACCTGGAACATGTCTCTACTGCTCTGGGCATGTGTGCCCAGCAGGAGCCTGTTGGAGAAGGGGAGGCACATGTCAGAACATGAAACATCAGATGTGTGTGGAGGTTTCTCTCTGAAACTGTAGCTGCTTTAGGTAGTGAAGTGGGAAAACTGGTGTTCTTTCATGGATTGCTCGTCTGAGTTCATTTGAAGCCATACCACTGAAATTGTCTTTAGTGTCTAGAACCAGATGTATTTAAACACTGAAATGAGGGTTGTACACCAATAATCCTGATAGTGCTAAACCAAAGAACTGGTGTTTGTAGGGGGAGCACATGCTCTTTTTGTTTGGAGGAGCTCCTGGTCTCCTGTGTGGTGCTTGCAGTTCTGGGGGTGTGTCTGAGTCAGTCAGTCATCTTGGGTGGTGGAGGGGCTCTTCTGGATGCACCTTTCAGGTACTGCTGTGGTCTCTAACTGTTATCTGTTGGCCTCACAGAGGTTGTACCCACAATAAGTCCAAAACTGTATAGATCTAGAAAGTGCAGCAAGAACATGGCAGGGTGGAGGAGGAAATTTTGCAGCTGTTACAGGATGGGGATGGGACAGATAAGGCACATGAACATCAGTTTTTAATTTTAGCCCACATCTATTTCTTAGCCGAGTGGTAAACTGCAGCTCGGAACAGAAGGAGAAAAGGAGAATAATAAGTTTTAACTTGGTCACTTTGCCTACTCCTTTCATTAGTGTGGTTTCAGTGGGATCAAGCATCTTCTAAACCAGCATTTAGAAGTGATGTTGGAAATTGATTTTCATTTGGTGAAACTGACAGATGTACTTTTTATAAGTGCACAGGCCTTCTCACAATGTTTGGAATGCCAGAAGATTCAAACACCAAAACACTTTAATAAAAGATGGTTAGTTTTAATTGCATGCTTCAGATGTCATGTTCCCCTGCAAAAGAATAACTTAAAGCAAATTCCTGCATTTGTAAAATGGGAGACCTCCAGTCTTCCTACTGCTGTACTTGATAATAGGATATCATTTCATGTTGTATATGTGTATTAGCTTCTAGTCCCATTGGTGAGCTTAAAAGAGTTACTTTCCAAGAGCTTCTACATTGACTAGACCATGTTAATGACAAAATCTGGTGTATAGAAGCAATTAACTGCAATGGGAACAGTGGTGGCCTGTAATAGGTCATCAAATGTGGCTGGATGTTTTTTATTAATTTGAATAAAATATTTGATTTCCTGGCCACTGTTTGCTATTGTCTTCCTTGCTTTTTTTTCCTAGGGATGACTTGGGAAATGTCTCAGTGTTCGTGTGTTTTACCTCTTCACTGTAACTTTGCCACAGAAAGTAATAGAGTGGCTAGGGTAGGATGCTGTGTATGTAAATCATGAGACACCCACTTCTTGGCCAAAGGGGCTTGGGAGAAGGAGGCTACATGCATCAGTGGAAAGCTATGCTTTTCATTAGCCTGTCAGTTGCAGGAGCCTTAAATTCACTGAGCTGTGTAATGTTTTCTTTGCAAGGCAGAGGATCTTCTGATGAAGATGAGTAATGTACATTCTATCTCTAAGAGGTGTTCTGTTTCTTTTTCCTTGGTTGTTTGGACATTTGGTTTCTAAATAAAAAAATCCCATGGTAGATAGGTAGAAACTAGATTTAACAACAACTAAAAAATATTTTTCCCCCTTCTTCCTCTAGTTTTAATTAAGAAAAATAAGTTTTCATTTCTCTTATCGAAGGAGATGGAAGAGACAGACTATATAGGCTACCTTTCTCTTAATAGGAAATTATATTACAATATTGATGGAATAAACTTGGAGCAGGCAAATTGCAGGAGAGTTGCAATTGGGAAACTTCTTAGTAATGACAGGATTTGAGGTCACAATTTAACTCCACTCTCCATTTCTGCTCCGGGACCAGACTAGCTTACTTACAGGGAAACTGGGCAAGTGTCACATATGCCGGATCTTTGCTGCTATCTCATCTGAGCAATTTATACAAAGGGGAATATAGCCCTATTTTATGCACTAGCATGGAATCTGGAAAAAGCACAAGTTTAGTCAGAGAAGAAATGAAAATTGTGTGCCTACATGACTTGAATATTAGTTTATAGCTGAACTGCCTTTCATCTTAAAGGGAAAAGTATTATTTTACAGCCACTGAATATTCTTACATTATCACCTTAGTATATAGTGCGTAATGCATGATCTTAACTAGTGGTGCAGTAGACAGACTGATGGTAGAGATCTCTTGTTAAGGCTGGAAGTAAGAAACAAAAGGGGAAGGGGGTGGGAGACCCCCCTGAAACTGTGAAAGGTGGTGCCCTTCTGTCTGATTTTGCAGATTTCAAGGATTCTTGGACAGCGATGAAAAGCTGGTGAGAAGGCTGGCGCCAGATATGAGGGCTTTGGATATACCGATGGGTGAAGAGACAGAGAGCTAACTGTTACAGTGTATGCAAGTGTATATTTAGTATGTTTGTCATGGAGCCTTCGTGTCCAAATGCCTGACAAAAAGGTGGCTGCATGGTCACTAGCCATGTTTGCAGTTCTTTGGCTTGCGAGTTTCATTCTAGCTGTGCTGTGGAGCCAGCTGTGGGATAGTGCCAGCAGGACTAGAAAGTAGATAGTAGATCTAGTTGAACCAGATAGTAGAACTGCAGAAACCTGTATCAAATGTTCAGGTTATAATGGTTTCAACTCAGAAGGTCATGTTGAATCACAGCACAATGCAGGTCTCCTAAAAATGAAGGGGAAGAGGAGAGACCTGTCAGGATCCTGGTTAGGTGTACAGACAGGTCTAGATGTATTTGTAGCGACTTTGAGTGACCCTTTTCTGGGAATGATGCAGCATAGTTTAGAAATGTCCAAGCTAGCACTGGCTAGGGCTATCCCTGGAAATGGGACGGTGTTATGCTAATGCCTGTTAAGCTTGACAGGAGTTAGCAGGCTCCTCTGGAGTGAGTCACTGAGATATCTGGAGCAGTCCTGTCAAGTCATCATCTCCTATAGAAACTAATAGGATTGCACATGAGAAGCCGTTTTTCCACAGAAATGGCCTCTGTTTGTAGGGGGTAGAGGAACACTTTCAAGGAAACGAAGGACCTGCTCAGCTTCAAAATCACTGGGCAGAGTGCTGGAAAGCAGACAGTATGCTCTGCTAATGCCTGGGTGACTTGCATCTCCATTAGTCATCTGTGACCTACAAAATAAGCCTTGCTATCCAGCGGATATCACTAGTCTGGGTGCCTGGCTGTCCATCTGCCTTCGTGATGCTTTGCTCTTTATGAATCTGACACTAGAGGGATAGGAAGATATTGAAATTGTAGGTGGCAGCACTCTGACTACAGGGGAAGATACATTTCAAGGGAAAGGCTGTCAAGATAGTGAAAGCTCCTTAATCAGCACAAACATGTAAGTAAGCAGATGAGGCAGAAATTAGTATCTGACATATTTGATTTCTTGAGATATTTGGTGATGCTTGACCTTTTCCTGTGACACTCATGATAAGAAGGAAGATCATTGATTTGTGAGAATGTTTTTATAGGCATCACAGCACTTTCACACAAAAAGTTTGGCTTTAATGAATTGGTATTTATGGTCCAGATTTGGTCAAGTGATCCATCCCAGGTGGGTGCTACTGTGCACACACTAATGTACCTTTGTTTTTCTGCTGAAGAGCTGTGTGTGATTCAGCAAAGCCCTCAAAAAGTGAGGTTAGGTTTGATCAGATGCAAGAGTGCCCCCTTCTACTAGGGCTTTTGAAGTACCTGGTAGACTTTCCTGTGAACAAGACCAAACAATGCGAGTACAAACTTCATCAGATGGGTCCAGTGTAATCTGGTGATGGAGAGAAGCTTGCCTGAGGTGAACCAGAGTGTAACTAAATGTGAAAACACATTTGAATATGTTAAATTCCAAGGCTGGACTTTCAGGTTGGGTGAGGTTGTGGTGGGGCAGTAAAGGGGAGGTACAGAGGCAGAAAAATAATTCTCATAAGAACAAATAACATGCTTGTCTTTGATTTGAATTTTAGGACTTTTCATTCTCTAGCTTGAATGTTTCCAGTAATGGGATTCTTGCTTTCTCTTTCTCTTGTTAAAAATATGCTTCTTTCAAATTGCCAAGATTAAATTATTTCAGTTTTAAAATACTGAGTACTCTGAATGTTGACACTTAAGCTTATAATTTTTACACTAATTGAAATACTCTGAAGAGCGACTTCTGTATGAAATCAAGAGATAGTACATGGTGTTCAAGAAAGAAATCTGAACAATGTTGAAATCTGGTTCCTTGAATTCCAGACATGTAGAATGTGAAGTAAAGCAAGAGAGAATATAAAGTGCTATGAATTAGAAGTATTAATTTGATAGGGAAGGAGGAGGAAGAGCATGCTAAGTAATAGGGGATGCCTAGGCAGGCAGCTTTCTGCAGATAACATGATGGGAAAAGAAGGCATGTAACTTCGTAGCTGCCTCATATGTACCACTACTCCATGTGATCCAGCAGATACACACTCACCACTGGAAAAGAAAGCAAACACACTGTTGGCTTGGCACACTTTAAAAGGCATGTGCCAGCACACATGTGCTGCAGTTTAAGCAGGACTGCCAAATGCCTAAGGCAGGCCAGCTTCACGCCAATTTTAATTTGCCACTCAGACTTGGCTATCACTTCTTTCCTTCAGCTTATTTTGCAAATTACTGGACAGAACTAACACCCAAGCCAAGCTGAAAGAACCTCTTAAGTTAGATTACAGGAGATCCTCTGTTTCACAGAGCTCTTCTTATAAAGCAGTACTTTGCTTGGACTTAACAGCTTGGTGCATTTCTATCCTAGAACTGGACTAATAGTATAGATCTTCAGGAGCATAAATAATGGTAGCAGATGATTTAGCATTAATTTTGTAAATAGCAAAAAAAAAAAAGCCACAAACCAAAAAACCAACCAAAAAAACCCAAACCAAAAAAAAAAAAAAAAACCCACCCCAAAAAACCCCAAACAATAAAGTTGCAGATTATCTGAATTTCAGCAATGTTTTGTGGTTATGCCATGTAAGTCTTTAATAGATGTTTTTGTCTAACTGTAATGTGTCAGGCAGTACTCAGCTGAATCCAAGTGGCTCTGCTTTCTGCATGGAAGTTCTAAGGAATCTGTTTTCTGTCTAGTTACGTGATGGTTATGTTAGAATATTAACAAAATTAATGCATGACTTTTCTGGAGGAGCACATCAATGCGTTTCTTAAATGGCATTGCATGATGGCTTGCCCTGGTCATGTGAATAAGTTACGTATGCGAGGCACATAAAGCAGAATGGAGCCTAGTACATAATAGACAGAAGAACTGACTGATGACTACTTGGAATGGAGGAATTTGCAAGTTTTCATGGAACTTGAATTGAAAAACAGGTCTTTGGAGGGAAAGTGTTTGGAGCAATGTAGGGAAGCTCTTGCTGAATCTGCTTTACCACATTTCCTTGGACTTGTTCTACAGCTAGGGCACTACAGGAACTGTAGAGCATTTAGTCTTAAGGTAGGTAAACTTGTGGGTCTGTCTTGGGGCCAAGGACCCTGGGAGCTACCCAGAGATGTTCAGTGAAAATTGCTTTCTTATCTTCTATGCCACTGTTGACAGTGAAAGCTGATAGTGGCATTGATTTTGACTGAGCTTCTACAAGGTCCTGGGAGCTTCTGACTTGCAGAAATCCCTATTTTTTTGGGGGCTAGCTCTTTGACAGAGCTAGTGACCTGGCTTTTCTTCTGCTTACTGTGTGTGAGTGTATTTGATTGCTGTCCCTCATTCGTGGCAATCAAGGTGACCTTGTGCTTCACCGTGTCCATCTTCCTTTTTAGTATGGCATGGTTGTTTCTGATTGCTGGGCTGCAGTTTGCACTCATAGTGCAAGGACAGCTTTGCCCTGAGCTGCATCACACTTCAAAGAAAGCAGCTCCCCTAAAGTCTCGGGGGGGGGATTTCTGATAGAGGTTGGAACTCTACAGGACAAATCCTCTGTCAAGCAAGGCCCCATTTCAAGGCAGCTTCAGCAGCCTATTCAGGGTTTTCCTTGCATGAATCTCCTCATGGCACAGAGCCAGAGATAACAGGTTTGAGTCATCCCTCTGTGCAGCCCCTGGACAGGATGTGTTGCCAAAGCTGCAGCATGCAGTCAGTCCAGTGATTCCCTTGCTACTGGAATAGCCCTAAAGAACCTGTCATAACCACAGATGGCTGAGGGGCTGCTCAGCATTTCTCTCTATGACCAGACTGGATACTCAGGAGTTTGAGGGATAGAATAACTGATGCATAAACATCCTTGCCACTTAGTCTTTCTGTTGTCTTGAAGATCAGATGATTTGCCCTAGAGTGAAGGCAGAAAGTTTCTTTGCATAGCATCTTGAAACTGCTATAATTAATACCTTTTAGAAACCTAGCTGGCCAGTTACTAGTGCAGTCTAACAGACGGCAATAACATCTGTTATCTGCTGAAGTATGTAGCAAAATAAGAAGAAAAAGAGAACAAGTTTTTTAAATTGTGTAACTGGCAATAAACAAAAATACCAATGAAAACAGTGCCAGAATTTTTTCAGTCTGGGTAGAAGCAGTCTATTTTAATAGCAATAGCAAATATGATCAGATATGCAGCAATTTGTCAGTGCAGGCTTTTGCCATTAATAATCCAAGCTGTCCCTTGAAGACAGCCTCTAACTCAATTACAGCTGGGTTTAGAGCTCAGCAAATTAAATTACCCTAAACTTCAGAAGGGTTTGGAAGAATAAAATAAAAGCTAAATTTTTGTTACAAAACCACTATCTGTAATCTGCCATATTATGTCTCGGCAAGGATCCTGGCCCCTTCATTGGCTTTGGGAACTCTTCCTATCAGGGGATGCTAATATCAAAGAATACCCAATATACTGACTGAATTCAGATGCTTTTTGTAGATCCCCAGGGTTCTGGTTTGCTCCTAATCAAATCCCTGTCAGTGTTCAGGGCCAGGCTGGACAGAGCCTTGAATGCTATGGTCTAGTGTGAGGTGTCCCTGCCCATGGCAGGGGGTCTGGAACTAGATGATCTTAAGGTCCTTTCCAGACATAACTATTCTATGATTTACTGTCTTTATTAGCTTTACAGGTGGCCATGGCTTATAGTTTAGGCTGCATGGATGTATCCCTGTTGCTTCATGGTTTTGCTCAGTCACAGAGTAAAGTTTGCTAGAGGTAACCACAGAGCAGAGAGATACCTCATGGTATGAAGCACTGACTTGCTCTGATTTTCAGTTCCCATAACAAAATTACAGAGCCTCCTCTCCATGGTACCATCTGTTGATTGTTCCATTGTCCTGGTATGACTGTGGATGAGAGACATCAACTGTGTTACTGAAACGATCAACAAAACCAATTAAAACATGTAGCTCTTTTTGGCTGGATCATTTCAATGTTTCTTTTCAACACAGTTCTGCTGAAGGGTTATTTTTAACTGGAATAATTTTAGTGCTCATTTTTTTGCATGACCTTGCAAACAATTGTATCCAAACAAATGAGGCCTTGGGGATGGAGAGGTGTGGCTGGATTGGGCTAGACTGGGAAGTAGGAGTTCTTAGGGCCAGTTTCCTGCCCAAAAATGCCCTTTCTGGAACGATAGTGCCAAGTCTGATGCTACCAATAGATAAGAAATAATAGGAGAAAAAAGGAAGAGACCAGCGTAACCTCAGTCATTTTTCATTTATGACATCTAGCTTAATCAATTTTTATATAATTGAATTATTCCTTTTGAGTTACCTTGATAATTCCCTTTATCAATTTTCAGTGTAATTAGGATATGGGCTGTATCGTCCATCTTCAAAGGAGAGCTGAGGTAATTTTTTGGCAAGTGGTGTGAGAAGGCTTATTCTGTAGCTGATTTTACCCTCTTTGCCCTTTGCTGTACAAAACCTAACATGCAGTTTAGAGAAATTTGAGCATCACACTGAGGTTCCAACTCTGCTCATAAGAGCAATTCTGCTAAATTGAAGACAGCTACTTGTCCACCTATGACTTACCCGGTAAATAAGCCTTGCAGGATCAAACCCTCCATTTCCTGTGGAAAGAGGGATTACTTCTCATGGCTGGCATGGTAATTAGCAGGATTTGGAAAATACATTCTTGCAGCTGCTTTCAAAATTAACTTCAAAGATCCCATTAATCCCTGCCTTGGAAAAAAAAAAAAAAAGAAAAAGTAATTACAATGTCTTTGGAGAAATATCTGCTTAATAATGTTTTAATTCAAAATATGCTAATAACCTAAATATTAAGCAAGCTACTGTTTGTGCTGATTATGTTGATTACATTTGGTGCTGGTGTAAATATTCTGTTTAGAACATTATATTGGATCTGAGCACAAAATCAGCAGGTCCTCGCTGTTGAATTTATAAATTACAGCCCAGCATTGGTGCAAGTGGGACACTGGGAAAGCTCTTCTCTGTACTATTGGAATATTTAAAAACTGCACTGTAAGTGGGTTCTTCATCTCAGGTAGTGATTCTCTCTGCCCATTTTCATTAGGTGCCTCCTTATTTAACTGTAAAATGTGCTGGGTGCTGAAGCTTGCTCTGTGTACACTCAGAAGTGCCTATTCCGAGGACTTTCCTCACGCCAAAAGCTGTGTCTGGATGAAAATGAGCAAATTGCACCTGCTGAATTGAAGCAAATACCCTAATTCTGTGATCAGTCCTCTTAAGGCATTCTGCCCATTGGGTGTAGTATGCATTTTGCGTAGACGCATAAATGTGTTTTACATGGACAATGACCACATTGCAAACAAAATAACCTAGAAGCAGGAACTGCAATGCTGTCTTTCAACTACTCTGAGAATCCCCAGCTTCAAGGTTATTCCGTCAATTTTGTTGCTCTTTCTGTGCTTGATTGTCCAGTGGATCAACAGGAGGGCCATAGCCTTCTACCAGCATGCCTTCCTCTACTGTTTTATGGGAGTTGTGAGCACTCTGAGTGCCCTCCTTCCTGGGGAAGTGCAGCAACCAGTACTTAAGCAGTCAGCCTCGTAAATAGTCCGCTTTTCACACAGTCTGCAGCTTGTATGGACAGCTATACCTTGAATAAAGTGCTTTCCTTCTGTGTGTGAAAGTAGTGTTTGAGATTTAATTTGCACCAGTGTAAGAGACTGTCAAAGATGCAAGGATAGGAATGCTGAGGTTCAGCTTGTGTTCTTTATAGAAACAAGGAAATTGTAAAGATATTGGATCTTGCCCATAACATTGCAATAGCAAGAGCCAGGGACTGATCCCCAGTGTCTAGAAGAAAAATCCTCTGTAGTTGTTCACAGCGTTGTTAATTTCTGACAAATATTACATGGTTTCTCAGATGATAGTGTGTATGTGTGTGCATGCTTAATGTACCTTCAGTAACTTCAAAAGCCATAGAAAAGCAGTGTTGGTCACTGCCAACTTTTAGCCACTTCAATCTGAATCCTATCAGTTCATCTCAGTCCACCTGTGGAGTTTTAATTTATTGAAATAGCTATAGGAGATCCTTAATGAAACTAAGTAGAATCAAGAGCTAATGAATTAGAAGGTTGATTGACCCATGAAGCTAATTATAGACGTTGTCAAAGTGCCAGAGATTGTTTCGTTTTGACAGCCAGTATTGAAAGGTGGCTTCTGGCACTCTTGCTCTGGCAATATTATTCTGTCTGGCAATGCAGGACAGCCAGGAAACTGTCTGTATGAAGAAGAATGCAGAGAAGGTGCTACATAGATGAGAGTAGAGGCCATATCCTAAAAAAAGTGAGATTCTAGGGTGAGAGTAGCCAGGGAAAAGTAGTGTTCTCCAGAAAGCTACTTCTACCAGAAATGTAAGCTTAGCCATAACCAGGAGTGTACTCCTTTGTACTGAAAAATATGTTGATAAATGTATCTGGATGTCACAGAAGCTGGTTTGGGATTTGCCATCTGGTTGTACTGCAGACCAGTTCTAAAATGACTTGTAATAGGAAGGAATGAGTGAAACAGCAGAATCTGTGTGTGGCTCTTCAGCAGTACACTTTTTTCCTTCAGCTGTTCATCTTCATGCTTTTTGCTGTATAATACCAAGAAACATAGTGGTACTAAAATTCCATTCCCATTACTTTAGAGGCCCAGTAGCCCTCCAGCATCAGTAAACAGGCCTTTCTGTCACAGCAGTGTCACTTTTCCTGCTCTTTATCTTAAACATTATATTTTGTATGTCTTATTACCAAATTAGTTACTGTGTTGTGGTTAAGAGTACATTTTCTGTACTTAACTGTGTGAAATGATGAATGCTGTTGTTTCAAGTCAATACATATCATTGGCAAGAGTTTGTCAAAGATAAAAACCCAGAAATCTCTGGTAAAGTAGAGTGTTTAACATAGTTGGTCAGATTGAAATCATGAATTCTACAGAGACTGTCCATTCATTCCAGGTCACACATCTGTCCAGTTCTTGCCCCTACTGATAGTTTGGATCTTCATTTAGATTCTGACATACAGCTTGTGTTCTTTACTAGAGTGTGAGTGAAAGGCAATTGCAAAATTCACATTGATTTCAGTTTGCTCACAATATCACCTCATTGCATAATTAACGTGAAGTGGCATGTATGCATAATGCACTGTGCTACTGGCAATAGCTGATGGTTCCCTCAATGCCCACTGCTTATTTATGTATATCGAGGCTTTTTTGGGGTTTGCTTTTTTTTTGTTGGTTTGTTTTTAATAGAAAATTTATACCTAGTGTTAAAAAATAAATAAATAAAAAAACATGGAAAACTCTGGGTTCTTAGTACCAAGAGATTTAAATGTAATATACCTGGAGAGGTGGTACGCAGGAAAATAGGCTGTGTGAAGTATGTAGTCCTGCATACTGTCCTGTAGTCTCCTGTGGTTTTAATCTGTAGTTTATAGGAAGTGTGCATGCTAATGTAATATCCTCAAAGTTCCACTCTGGGGAAACTAAATATACAATGAGCACTGAGGCAGTAACGGTTATATGATAAGTCTGCTTTGGGATAGATCTATGCCTGTAGTCCAATGAACCTCAAGTGAGATTTACTTTAGTAGTGTAAAACTCCCAGTATCTTCAAATATCAATCAATAAGTAAAGACTGGCCTGTAAGAGATTTTTCTTTTGTCATTCCTGGATAAAGTCAACCTTAATTTTCCTTATTTGAGGAACTGTACGAGAAGTATTTAGTGCTAAAAACCAGCAGAAATTGCTGATTGTCTGCTGTTGACTAGGAAGCTTTCCTTACTTGGAAAACATGGAAAGTCCTTAAGCAGATATTTACGGTGGCATTTTTATCTTCAGAAAGCTTATGAATTTGTAAAATGTAATTCTTGGTACTTTTTTCATTTTAAGGCTAAAGCAGTTGAACTCTTCAAAGCAAAAGACTGAAAAAATAAGATGCTTATGAAATGGTTTAGTTTGAGTCAATTTACATCTCTTATGGAGAAAATTTTGTATGGAGAGCAAATGGTAGTGCAGAATAAAGGTTTGCTTTTCACACAGCTGGCTGACCCACAGCCATTTTTGTGCTGTGTAGTACCAATGTGTATTTCCTTTTGTCAAAGCCTTTTGCTAGGGATGGACCTAGTAGCAAAACAAAGCTTAAGAAAAGCTTAGGATGCGTACAGACTTTGCTGCTGTTCCTCTTATCAGTGAGTACAGACCATCCTAGTAACATTTCAAATGTGTCAGTTAAATTATTTTTTCATCCTGAGTGAAGTCTACACTGACTCTTTCTGCTACTGACTTCACAAAACCTTTCCACTGTTTCTATTCTTTTAATTCTGCTCTTGGATATTCTTCCTTTCTTTGATGTCAAAACAATATGCTTTTGAAAATTTGCAGCCACTGCTTTACTGAGATACAGCCCTGCTGTACATTGCTAGCCCTGCACTGAGATGAAGCAGCAGAACAATGTTATTACTGTAAGGACCTGTTTGTCAAAGAACTTTCTGGCAGTTTCATGTCTCTGATGTTGGGCTTTCTGTGGAATACTGGAGAAACAAAACAGCCCCTGTGCCCCTGAAAATTCCATAATCACCATGTGGCTACAATCCTGAACACTGAGGTGCTAATTGGAAGCATAACTGAAAAGGTCAGGCTATTTCGAGACAAGAATGTAATATTAAAGGCAAAAATCAGTCTTGGGGTAAAGGAGGGGCTAGAAGAATAGCTGGAAAAGCTGTTGCAGTACTTTAACTTTCTTCTTGTAAAGTTCTCTGCACTACAAATTCACTTTTGGCCTTAGTTTTTACACATAGGGGACTAACTTGTTATAGTTTTCATACCATGTTAACTAGCTGCTGTGTATAGTACTGAGAATTTAACAGAAAAAATAAACCTCTTTTCCTACTGGGATTTTGGGCATATAGCAGTAGCCCTTTTTTCCTTCCTTTCCTGACAAATTGTGAGTAACTGATTTTTGGAGATGTTTTTAATTATGTACCTTTGGTGTTCTGTAAAACTAGAGAGTATAAAAAAAATATACCCCTAAGCAGTCATAAATTGTGTTTGTTCCTATGCAACATAGCAACAAAACTGTTTATCATGTTTTATTGTATAATCATTATGGTTTTGCACTCATGCTCATTTTGGCTCTGGTGTTTGTTCCTTGATGTCTACTGGAAGGCTTATTCAATGGTGTTTTCATAATGCTTGCCTTAGAAAATGCTGGGGAATTTTAGAAGCACTCTTTTGAATGAAGGAAGCTAGCTACAAGTTACAGGAAATAGAGTTAGACTGCTTTTATATTTTAAACTATTGCCAATAATTTGGGGGCTTTACGAGTTTTTGGAAGGCTGTCCACTGTTGCTTGAAAATACTCCTAGTAAATCGTTCTCATGCTCAGTCCTCTTGTGCTCTTAATGATGTTAAAAAGCTAACCTTTTTTTGCAGCCTGTGGTAGCATCTTGAAAGTTGGCAAAAGAAGCAAGAGGTTTCAGCTTCTAATAATACCCATGTCTTTAAAAAATAGCTTTAAAAAGTAGCTCCACTGAATATATTGAAAGACTAAAGGCTTTGCAGGTGGATGATCACATTGTATGTGGCTTTTTCATAAGCTGCAGTGTGTTATTAATGAGAAACTGATTTTCACTTTCAAATCTACAGCATGCACTTGGAAGACAGCACAGTGTTTATAGATCAGAATATGTATATAGCTGAAGGAAAGGCTATCAGAAGTTTGTTTGGCAGATTTTCAGGCTCCGGTCTGTGTATGTCACTGAACAAATTAATGGCTGTAGAATACTTAGACCGATTTCAGACTTAAAGAAAAAAATCTTGACCTTATGAATAGAAAAACCTTCATTGATCAAAGCCAAGTTTTCTATTAGTTTTCTTTGATAACTCTCTCCTCTCCCTGAGGGGAGATCATGAGAGAAGAAATAAATGTGTGGATTCATATTCCAGCTCTTCATCAATAGTAGACCAAACCTGACAGGTATAGCCTAGGGAGGAAAGAGAAGCTTTCATAAAGGCTAAGTAGCGCAGCCTGAAAGTCTCAAGAAATAAGACAACTTGAAAAGCACTTAAAAATAAGCAGAGGAGGAAAAAGCAATATAGTTACTATTTTTATAGACAAGAAAATTCCAGTGTTTTGGGGCTTTTTGGGAGGTCCCAGTAAATTAACCCTGAAATCTATTTTCAAATGTGGATTGAAATTTAAATACAGAAATATTAACCAAACCTTAAATGAAGGCATAAAGGTTAATATCTTCAGCAGAACTGGTTGTTGGGTGGATTTATTGATTTCTGTCTGTTGGAAAGTTATGCTTTTGTAAAAGATGTTAATCCCTTTAGAATCCCTATCTTTGTTATCCACCAAGTTTTCTCTGCTGTCATAAGTCTGAGGTTCCAGGGAGAAACAAAAGAATTTCCATCATATTGGGGGGACTGTAGCTGTAGTTATAGACTCAGAGCTGTTTTCTCTAGGGATGCTCTGTTTCATTGCACAGTGAGAGGTGAGGCAGAGCCGGTAGAGAGTTATGCACTGAAGTTTGCCACAGAGAAGATAAAAACCCCACCATTGGCATGTGGATGCACTAGAGATCATATGTAGCTCTTTTGCATTCTCCTGAGGGGCTTGAAGAGCTTTCTCTTCTCCTCTGGCTTCTATAAGAGCTAAGAGTACACATGAAGGTTTCATATTTCCATCATTATTAGCTCCACACGTAAAATACCCTGAAAATACCACTGCTGTGAGAGATGATGGACAGAAATCCCAGCAGTAGAGAAAGTTTCAACTGTGGTTTGCAGTGCTGCTGTAGCTATAACTTTTCTGACGCATGATGATGTGCTGCCTCTGGCTGAATGCAGCTGGGTTTATTCACTACATTTAATAATCCTAGGTTTTTTATATGTACAACCCTAGAGAATTTATTCTTTAGTCTTTCAGTAATATACACATATATGAATATTTTTTTTGCGTAAGAAATGTGGTTTGCCATACTTAAAGTACCTTAATTCCAACAGTGAGGTGATTTCTTTAGGGGATGCAGCACAGTTTGTATAAAGTGACCATTCCTAAGATAGCAAGTTACCTAGTAGCTGAACTACACTAATGCAACTCTAATGCTGTGAATAGCTACTTGGACTGTGCTAGAGTAGCCGTGTGTTACTTAGAGTGACTTAAATCAGTTTTTCATGGAAAGTCAAGAGGCTATTCCTTGGACAGAGTGAACTGAAATGGCAAAGTTCTACCTCCACTTTTGGCTAAAACAAAAAGATGAGTCCTCTGGCCAGAGTCGGGTCAGGAGAATCATGGAAATGGAGGCATAGTCGGGACCTGAAGAGATGTCCTGCTGTAGCTCATACCTTTGCACTGCTGAAAACCTGATTAAACACATCCCATCATTGGCACGTGATAATTATATACAGTTGCACGCATAGTTATACAACTCTACATAAGTATTACTAAGCATTCCTATTCTGACTTGTAATGTTTCAAAGCAACTTTGCATAACTGTTCAAGTTATTGAAGAGAAATCAGGCTGTAACTGCTCATAATTCCAAGGGGAAAAATGCACATTCAAGTTTGTTCTAATCACCTGTTTTTGTTATTTTTTTTCCCCACAACAGAGACAAGGAACCGGAGCTACAAATGGAAAAGAGAAGGCATCTGCTGAGAATGGTAAGGGTAGATCACATTTCTTGATGATGACTATTAAGTTAAATTGACAAAAAGTAATCTTTACTGTAACAATAGACATTAGTTAGCAATGGCCTTGGGTTTTTTTGATCTTTTGAATGTTCTTGAAAAACTAGAAGGGCTTCAGTGGACTTATTTTCTCTATATTTGTGTGTTCGAATCACCTACTAAAGTAGAGGCCGGATTCTAAGTGTGTACTATAGTAAACTAAAGAACTCTGCAGATGTCAGTGCAGAGATGAATGAGGTTAGAACAAGATAATGTTAGGAACAACAAACACCAAAAGACTAGGTTAAGTATTATTAGCAGTTGCTATAATGAATGTGGAAGGTGAACAGAAGTAAACTAATTACAATTAATTACTGAAAAGCAGGAAAAATGTAAGTCTCTTTGAAAAGCCAAGGATTTTCCAAGATGAGAGATCTGAACAATTATTTTGGCCTTTACACATTGGTCTGAATGGAATTTTGGGGCTCTTTGAGGCAACATATCTTAAAACACTAAGAGGCTTCTTTATGCCTAGTTTTTCCTAATATGGAGAGGTGACTTTCCCATAAGGGCTATTTGCATAATGTTACAGTAAATGAAATCTGTAGATGTTGTTCCCAGTATGAGAAAGCACAAATTAGAGTGGAAAAAAAGAAATAAATATTTTTGTCTTGTTATAGTGTCTTGAATTAGTGGGAACAAATGTACCCTGACAGCAAAGTCATTTGCATTCTCAAGTTAACAGGAAAGGAAAGCAAGCAAAATTATGTCAGCCATTTGGGCAGCAGGGGAAGCATGTTTTTCTCTTTGCTGTTTGAGCACATTATGAACTGAGCTCATTTGCCTTGAATTTCTTCCCAAATAAAATTGTCCTGTTGTCAAGTTTAGCTTAGATTTACTGATCCTGCAGCATTCTTAATTCTTTTTTTTTTTTTTCTCAATAGGAATTCTGAGTGAGGAAGGGCTGCATCATTAATTCACAAATATATATGATTTTAGTTGTAGAGAAGTTTTAGATATAATATGAACAGGGAGATGTGCTGTTAATCTTAGACAAGTAGATAACAATTATTTTTTGTAATGAAATTATAACAACAAACCTGCCACCTATGTATAATAGAGGAGCAGTAGGGGAGATGGAATAATGTCCTCTCATCTCCCCAGTCCCTATGCTTGCATGAAAATAAAGCAGAATCAGAACTTTGAGCCAGAGATTGAATTTTGAATCAAAGAAGCAGAAATGTATAGTCTTTTTTTCTTTATTAGCTCTGTGCAGTTAGAGCTCAAGCAGGAGTGATTTATTCCTCTGCAAACTGGGGTGTTCTGTAAACCTGCATCCACAATATAAATTCTGTTACATGGTTGATTTTTTGGTTTTGTTTTTTTCTTTTTTTTTTTGGCCAGAAGTCTGCAACATGTCCATGCCTTAAATTTTCCTTGTAGCTGTTATCAGCTGCCTCATTAGGTATTTGTTTCCCTATCAAAAGGAAACTTTCCCTCTTGTTGAAATGGGGAGAGGAGGAAGAAACAAAACCCCTTTTCATCTTGTTAAAAAAAACCAACATGCTGTAAAAATGTTTGCAGAGGCAAGGTATTCTGGTCATTGTCCTTGTTCTTGGTTAAAGGATGAAGAAAAATACTGAAAAATAGCTGAGCGTCTTTGCTGATAAGACTAATTTTAGAGTTTTTCTTATTCACACAGTGGTGATGCTGCTATGGGTCAAATTTTAGTGGTGGTGTTTTTTGGGTGTGGGTTGGTTTTTTTTTTTGAGCCTGTCTATAGGATAGTTTAAAACTGGAGAAAAATAGTACTAACCATGGCAGTCAGCATTCTCCCTCTTTGAAGACATGTGTTGTGTTGCTGTCCCTGCAAAGCATGTGGGGAGATTCAATGTCTGAAGATTCCTTTTTTCAGTAGTGACAGTTTTAATAGACGCTTATGAATTAATGTTCTTGTTTAACCTTCATTAGATAGTAGCATGATGTCCTTAGTTGTTGTTTAGTTCCTACTGCCACAGCAGCGGTTTCTCTTAGCTAGCTTCTCTTCTAGTGGAGGATTTTATCACACACAAAATTCAGGCTCAGTCCCAATACCTACTGCCTTGTTCTAGCACCCTTGCTTGTTGGCTCAGGGGGGTGAGCTGTGGAAAAGAATGAGCTTCAGAAAAGCCAGTAGTGTGGAGCAGTGATATGCCGCAGTGATGTGCCACAGTGTAGGAGTTTGTGATCATAGGAGAAGAAAATCTCATACACAAACTGTACTGGTTGTCATGATGATGAATGGACTGTTGTACCTACACGGAACTTCATTCATCAACAGTTGTCTTTCCTCAGCTGCCTTCTTGAATAGATTTCCAGACTGCTAGGTGGTAAGGTGTAGGGGACAAAGCTCCCTCTTCTCTTTCAGAGCACTGGTCATTAGCAGACAGGATTGCTCTCCACTATATTTTGTACACATGCCACCATAATTTCTTGAGGTTTATGCGGCAACAAGCCTGGTAGTTCTTGAAGCTGTATCAGTATTATAAATACTGTATGACAAGAAAAATATTATTGGGACTAAATTACATAAGCTTGTTTTCCTGGGTGAAAGGACTAGTTTTAAAGAAACACAATCCTAATAATCAGCAGTAATACTATGCATACAGAAACACTTACATAAAAACAACTTGTATGTAGGAGCCATGTAATAGTAGCTGCCACAACCTTATTGGGTCTTGGAGAACCTCAGTTTACCTGAAAGCTGAGCCATGCTAATTTGTGTATGCCATAACAAATTTAACTTGCAAACTCTGTTATATAATACTGTTCTCTGCTGTAGAAAATCCAAAGGGAAGACAGAAGAACTATCCCCATGCACATACTCCTATATGAATCTGACTTGGTCTAATAGAGTCACTGGTATAAGAAGCTGTAATTTCTTTTTTACTTATTTTTCATCTAGTCTATCGTGCTTGCAAATGCATCCTAAATGAAAACAAGATGTTCCTACCTTACTGTTCTTATTACCTTGGCAATGTCACAAGGTTCCTTTGTGGGATAACACTTGTCACTTCTCATTCTGTTTCGCATTACCCTGTGGGTTTTTTTTCTATGTAATTTGCAAGCTGGTGTCATGCAATCTACTCTTTATAGACTAGCACAACTGGCAGGGAAATAATTGCATGCAAACCAATTATTTCTATCTTCAAATTTAGAATTGCTCTTTTCCTATTAATAGATCTTGCCCTTTCTTCTGATAGTACGTAAGGCATGTGATTAATTGATATTTGTTAATAATTTTCTTGTAATACCAGATTTATCATTTAGCAATATGAATATTTATAATACCAAAATATATGTTTTCATGTGATGAATTCTATGACTTCCTGGGTATGAGTGAAATGAAAATGAACAGGTTTGCATGAATTTACATATCATGGTGGATTAGGCATACACAATCACAGCAAGATGGCCAGTTGTACTGGAGGTGAAACAATTTTCAGTTTCTACTCGTACATAAACATTTGTCTTGTCAGTGGCTTCTGCTTTGAGGGATCTAAAAATTATAAGTAAATGCTCTGCATTTCCTCCAGTCCATGCAGTACGCCATGGGATGCCTCTACATAAAGATAAAAATAGTAGAGTTAAATTCTTGTCATTACACCTGAAATGGAGTGACCTAAAGTCACTTAAATTAGATGCTTTTTGAAAACACCAGCTGTAATTGTGAAGAACTGTACAACAGTAATACGTGGTAGAATAGAAATACCTCTTTAGTAAGCTTTACCCAGTAGAAGGATACACATCTTGCAGCGTTATCACTAGTCCATTAACCCATCTCATCTGCTCAAGGAATTTGTGAAATTCTGCACTCTGTGCACACTGCACTCGGGAATAAAGAATCTTGCTGGGTCTGACAGTGAATGATCATCTTAATATTTATTTATGTAGAGCGCTTAGCTTAATAGAGCTTTAATTCCTGGCAAGAGGCCAGGATCATTATTGTAAGATGGTCTAATGTAAATATCCGTTTAAGAACTTGAAATTAATTTTCCACTAATATTCTCCAAAGACTAGGTAAAAATATACATGTTTTGGGAGCAGCCCAACAAATAAACTTGTGGAAAAAAAATTTTGGAAAGGGAGGGAGCACATGAGGCCAACTTGTATAAATACTCAAAGGATCTCATGGAACATGGTTTGCTGTATCTGCCCAGGTCCAGAGGTCATTTTCTTTAGTCACAGGAAAGGGGAGTGACTGAGCTGTAGCAATGCAATGCCTCATGTTTTGTCTTTTGCTACACAAGCAATGTTTTGTGGTAAAGATAAAAAAGGTCTTGCAAACAACTGCTGAATCAATGTAAAACCAACAACAAAAATCCTAAACACAGAAAACCACCCCCAAAACAAACACAAACCCCACCCTTTCAGGCTGTTTCTCTCTGATACTGGACTCATACTGCACTAATCAGAAGTTAGAATGAGTACTATAGGAAATTTCTTAATACTGAGTTTTCCTGGGTATTAGATTGAGTTTTGGGAGGAAATTTACCTTGCCCTATTGTTTCTTTTCATTCTGGTATTTGCTAAAATTCTCTTGTCCCTTGAAAGTGGTGTTTCACAGAATACAGTCTCCAAGTCAGTAATGCGGTGTGTCTCTCCTCTTCCAGTCTATATCCAGAGCCAAATTGAGTCCTATCTCAAACAACGAATCTAGTACTAGTGGTATCTCGAACAACGAATCTAGTACTAGTGGGGATTTAAGAGTGAGATGAGAATTTTTGCTTTACCTCATTCCTATCTCTTAAAATAGGAAGTCTGTCTCAGCAACGTTCCTAGATGTAACCATCAAATAACACATTCACAAAGCCTAAGTACAAAAGTGTTTGAACCTACAACGTAGCTACCTAAGTTGTATTCGCTCATATATAGGTCGCTCAGGCTCAGAAGAAGATGTAAAAAAATCCTTTGTGAGCTTGACACCATGATCTGTAGTTGAATGTTTCAGGTGAGAGATAGGAGAAAAATTCAAAGTAAAGAGTTCTAGACAAATGCCATCTTAAGACATAGCTATACATGGCAAAAACAGTACAGGCAACCTTATCTGCTGATTTTTATTTCTGGCACTTTCTTGGGGACAGCAACACATAAACCCATAACCAACCGAAATATATCTCAGGTCCTGTCCTGGCCTGTATCCCTTCCTTGGTCCAGGCTGTTCATCTGGGATTCTGTTCATCTCTTCAGGTTCAAGCATGTCTCGGCAAAAGACAGCTCTAGACTTTAATAACAAGGCTTCCGGTTGCTCACAGATCTTCCCTGGAGAGGATACTAAAAGGAAGAGAGGGGAGTTATACACGAACTTCATTTTCTCTCCTAGGTGAATTTCCATTTCTTGAGGCCAGAGGATAAGTATAAATCCTCTCCAGAGGAATACTGCGTGCTTATTTATTTAGGGCAGTGATGACAATGAAGGATTGCTCGCAAAAAGCTTCATATTAACAGCTTTTGATGTTTATCCAGCAACAAAAACTTCTAAAGCAATGATTTTTGCATGTTTGGGAAAGACACCTTCTGTACTGAAACTTCACATACATGCAGTAGCAATCTGGTTTCATGGAGAGGATCCTCTGGTAGAGTTTAAAGTAATGAATATACCTCATCTAAATTGAAGTCATAGTTGTAAGAGAGAAGATGCTGTTCTTATTTTTGTTACCTGACAAGTCTGGTTTGATACTGTGCATTACTGCTGGACTTCATCTGGTAATGAGAAGCTTTCATTTGTAAATGTTTAGGCAGAAGCATCTTTTCTAAAAAAATAAAACCAAACCCCGCAACCCAGCTTTGTATTAAAAGCTTAATCAATTAGCAGAGCCAGTAGTGCTCATGTAGTCTGGCTAATGTCCTGTCTTTGGAATTCCCCACAAGTTTTCATTTTGTGTATCATTTATAACTACTCTCAAAACTACCAAATAAGTCCATCTACTGACAGAAGGTATCGCATTACACTCATGAAGGATGTCTGTATATGTTGATAAATTATTAATTAACCAGCTTTTTCTCACATGCTGCTTTGCTGTTTGTTTTGGGGTTGTTTTCCTCCCTGAAACTGCTGTGGAGAGGAAAAGAATGATTTCCTATCTGATGAAAAAGTACCAGAAGAGCAAATTGAATGCAGAAGTCCCATAGGGGAAAAGCAAAGGAGGGCAGCACAGTCATAGAATAATGATGTCAGCTTTTTAAACTCACTTTTTAAGGGCCTAAATATGATTTTTTTTCAAAATATATTTATCTCTTTTCCCTTAGAGGAAAAGGTACCAGGGCTAGCTGGCATCCTGGAGATGGAGAAGCCTTCACACTTAACACTCCTGCTGCAAGTGAATCTGCCTAGGTACTTATATGGTCCTCACTACCACAGAAACTGAGTGTCTTCCAAGTATTTAAAAATAGAGATCACAATAACAATTTTTTCCCCAACGCTTCTCTTTCCAGGTTGCTACAGGAATAACTTGATTAATTTATGCATCTTTGTTTTGCACACAGAGCCTGCATGCAACTCAGGAAACTTGTCTGCTGGCAAAAGGTTACTGTGTTGTCAGGAAAAACAGGTTCAGTGTGAACAAAGGAGTGAAATTGCCTGGAAGAATGGAGTCTGTAAAATTAAAGGTAGAAAGAGCACTGTTGAAGTCTTGACACCAGAGCTGCTTCAGGGTGTACCCATAAGGATCTTTGTCCTTGTTTTTTAATATATATATATTTCCATTGAGTGTGGCTTGTTTAATTTGTTACCAGTCAGAGTAGGATAGTGAGAAATAAAACCAAATCTAAAAAGCACTCTCCCCCATCTCCCTTCTTCCCCTTAATTCTACTCCTGAATTTTCTACCTCCTCCTTACCAGTAGTGCAGGGTGATAGAGAATGAGGGCTGTAGTCTGTTCATCACTTACTGTCTCTGCTGCTCTTTCCTCCTCAAGGCAACGACTGCTCATGCCTTCGCCTGCTCCAGTGTGGGGCCCCTCTCATAGGAGACAGTCTTCCTGAAACTGCTCTACTTTTGGGTCCCTTTCACAGACTGCAGTCCTTCAGAAACTGACTGCTCCAACATGAGTTGGATCACAAGTCCTGCAGCAAACCTGCTCCAGCATGGGCCTATCTCTCAACGGGGCCACAGGTCCTGCCAGGAGCCTGCTCCTGCACAGGCTTCCCACTGGGTCACAGCCCTCCTTGGGTGTCCCACTGCTCTGGTGTGGGGTCCTCCACGGGCTGCAGGTGATACCTGCTTTATCATGGATATCCATGGCTTGCAGGTGGACAGTCTTGCCTCATCATGGTTGTCCTTACAGGCTCTAGGGGCATCTTTCTTTGGCATCTGGAGCACCACCTTTTCCTTCTTCACTGACCTTGGTATTTGCAGAGATTTTCTCTCTCACATATTCTTGCTCCCCTCTCCAGATTCACTTGCTGTTTCACAGCTTCCTCCCTGCCTCCCCACCCCCCCTTCTTTAAGTCTCTTATCCCAGAGGTGCTACTACTGTTGCTGCTGGGCTTAGCCTTGACCAGTGGCAGGTCTGTCTTGGAGTTAGCTGGCATTGGCTCTATTGGATACAGGGGAAGCTTCTAGAAGCCACCTCTGTAGGCTTCTAGCTACCAGAAACTTGCCATGCAATCCCAATACGGAGTCCTAATCCTTTTTGAGAAACTAGTCTGTAACAATCAGGCTAGGTCATTAGGAAAAAACCCCAAACAGTCAGTTGCAAATTAAGAAAATAATAATAAAGCTCTGATACTGGTGTGTTTCTTTCTTTTTGATGACTCATATCTATGCTGGTGTTCCTGTCAAGCATTAATGAGGAAAGGTAGAACTGAAAGTATGCATTTGACAAGTGCCATCTCTTTTTTGGAAATCAGTCTAATTATCGGTGTGCTGCCTAACTGCGCACCAGGGAGAATGAGACTTCTTTCCATGGCATGTAGCTGACACGCACTGGCTCACTTCCGCAAATGTGCACTCATTTGAAAATGTGCTGTCATCAGTACTCTGGGAAAAAGCAATGTTTAGTTCTGCTTTGCTACTGGTAGGAACCCAAATGGAGGATCCAGGTCAAACCAGTCCCCAGATAACGGTAATAAACCCAATGTTACCTTTCAAATGAATCTGTCCCTACACTATAAAGGATGGTTTGGGTAGGCATCAGGAGTAGATTCAGTGGCATATGTAAGCTAGTGTAGTTACACTGGAAGTCCATGAAGCTGGACTGACTTGCACAAGTTGCAGATCTTTTTCTACATCTTTCTGGACACTAACAATAGATGATTAAAAGGCTACAACTGGTAGCTGTAGCTCAGCAGCATGTTTTTTAATTTAGTAGAAGTGAAAAATGAAAGGGGAGTGCAATCAGTGCACAACTGTGGTTACCAAGATTTACTGTTGTGAAAACATGACTTTTCTTTTTTGACTGTACATACTGTCTGCTTTACTTCATACAGTAGACTTCTGTTTTTTTTTTCTTTTCCAGAAGACTTGGTTTGTAAACAAAATGAAAATACTTTTCCACTTGAAAGTTCCTTGTCTGTTAGCAATTTGTTAAATGATTAATCATTTTTTTCTGAAGTTTTTAAGATTTTAATTTCTAGCACACAGCTGTCTTACTGCACTTAGCTTGATGCTCCAAAATTAGCTTGTAATTTGATGTTATCAAGCTCCCTTGTGTAAGCAGGCACCAGAATTTAGAACAGCGGGAGTGTTACAGACGTGATTACAATTTGGTCCTTAGCTGAACAAGTGACCAGTTAAGTCTTCAAAAAGGAATTAGCTGCTACAACATGAACCAGTACAACACCACACTTTCAGTCCCAGTGCTCAGAGCTTCTTTCAGGACGTTATGTAAAGTGCCTAGGTTGGCTGTACAATGTAAGAAAAGGGTGTCTTAAAATGGGACTTTTGCCCATGTGCATCTTGGTTCCAATGATGAACAGGAGCTATTAGGATTAATGATAGTAAACTCTGTCCCTGTCTGTAGGTTGGGGGTAAAATTCCTCTTGCCTGGCTCTATCTGTGTGCATCTTCATGCAACACTTAAAGCTTTGCACCTTGTCAACAGACAGAAATCTATTCTCTTCTGACTTTATAAGAATGAGCCTCTTTGGAGGTATTTATAGACCCTGATCTGATGTTGGCATAAAAGGACTTCTGATTTGCTTGTCTTTATCAAGGCTGAGGGATTTGTAGGTAATACTAAAATAAAAGATATGCAATATCAAAAATATACAGTGCCTATATATCTCTGTAATGAAATGGATGCTCAGCAGAATTGTTCAGAATGTCATTTTTGGACCTGGGCATTTAATTTCTACTTTATCCAATCTCAAGCAACTCTGTCTTCATTTAGATCAGTATGATCCTGGCCACCTCATATCAGCTTTTCCAGTGATTTTTCTCTACGGAAATCTGAATGTGAAAATATGCAAATAGTTGCTGGCTTAAGGTCTTCATTAGCTAGGATAATGGATGTGACAAAAGCATTTCCTTTGGTCCAGCACACTTGGTATTGGTTCATTTTTTCCCCAGCCTACAGTGGGTTACAAATAGGAATGACTGAGAAAAATACATATTTTCCAAGAAGGAATTCTCAAGAAAAGAAGAAGCTTGGATAACACTGAATATGGAAAAGGCTTTTCAAGAATCACAGTGGAAATTAGGGCAGGGTGCTCTGGAGCTCCTGGGCATTTTATGGGTAGCCTAGAGCCTGGAACTTGGCTCTCAGCACTTCTCTAGGGTCTCACAGTAACATTGTTTAATCACGGTTGATGAATGAGTACTCTAACTGTATTCTGAGTATCTCATCTTTCATTCTAATTTATACCTAAAACCTCCTGAGACTGCTGTTGACTCGGGGTGGGGAAAGCATTAATTATATGTTAGTTTTTAGTGAAACATGGGCACTCCACAGTGACCAATTTTCTAGCTCCTCCAGGAGCTGCCAACAAAAAATGGACACATACAAATTCATTCATTAGCACAAACTAATTAAAATCCAGGCTAATAGCCAGGAAAAATAATACATTATTGCAGGATGCTGGGATTCATCATGTGTGTACTAATCTAACAGTAACTGCCCTTACTCCACAGTTTCTAATCTAAGTTACGGATCTCATACTGGTAGGTAGACAGCTAAGAGTTGGCCTGTGGGTTGCTAATGCCATTTTCACTCTATGTCCTTTCTACTTGCATAGGTTCCCCAGAAGTGCTATTTTTTGAGAATGTGTTACAACGACTCTTTCAAGCACAATGTGTAGGACAAAGTAGCTCACCTGGATATCTTTATTTTCATTGCACAGTGGTGGTGCATTAACTCTGAACGCATTGTGACTTGAGCATTCTGTAGTTTGAAGCTTAGATTAGCCTTCATCAGTTCTTTTCCTTTTGTAGGTTTTTTTTAAGGGCTGGTTCTCTTCATTCTGCCTGCTTTATGTAGACAGTTTTCTCTAGCCAAACCATGCTGCACTGTTGTATGTAAATGATTTTTACTAATAATTTTCTATTTCAGTGTTCATAAAATAATTTTATTAACATTAGAATTGGTAGCACCTTAAAAATGCAGGGCTGAGGTCACTATAGACACTACAGAGAGCTTCTGACTCTGGAATTTTGGACTGGATTCTCTGATTTGTGGCAGATGTGGTACAGCTAAACAGAAGGGTAGGAGGGAAGAGATTAATAAAGCTTGAAGGTATGCTTACTCTTCTGGCCTCTGATTTCACTGAGTTGAATGTGGGTTATCAGGCGTGGTACCTTTGAGAAAAGATGTTAATGCACATGTGATACCAGACCTTGGTTACATTTGGGCCCCATCTTGGGGTATGATGGGTATGCATATACCCTTATCCTGGCTTATACAAGTGGCTGTTCATCAGCACAGATTGGAATCAGAAACTCCCCTTCTTTTTACCTGGAATAACCAGGGGCCAGAACCCACGTAGGGAAGGATGTCTAAACAGAGCTGGAGCAGCTGGATTCAAGGCTGTTTGGCATCCTGAAGGAGCTACCTCTTGGTCTAGCAGCTAGCAGACTAATTACTAGCAGACAGTGCAAAGCACAGCTGTATTATCATCTCATCTAATGCTTTTGTTCATAAAGCAGACAGCTGTATTTTTCACTAGCAAATATTTCTCAGTGGCCTTTACAATCAATCTATTCATAACTACACTCTCTGTGTCTCTGGTGAGGTCTGCCTCTGGGAGGCAAAGACACATGTACCACCCAGAAGAAGCTGGGAAAAAAAATCACTGGGATTCTTTCAGCCAAGAAGGTAAGAAACAAATGTAAGATATAAGGGTTTGGACCTTTTTATCAGTGGGTGATAGATGGTGTCAGCAGAGGGCACAGACACAGGCTTTGCCAATCAGTTATGACTCATCATTCAGTCCACCAGCACCACTTTTTCTCATCTCAGACAAACTTAAGCTTTCGGTTTAAGTTTCTTTCTCTGTAAATTCGAGAGAAATAAATAGCTCTGTTAGAATCCAGTGGAAAGAAATCTGGATATTAAGAATCCATACACAATATATGGATCCTGTATATGCTTAGCACACTGACAAATAGGCCGAGTTCATGTGCCAAGTGCAAGACTTGGAGTTGTTCTGCCCATGTCCAGGAGGTTTGATGGACTTAGTCTGCACTGACTGTTGGATCTCTTTGAAACTGTGACCCTATGCAAGAGAAAAGTGTCCAAACTGTTGTTTAAGTATTTATGTTTTTTAAATGAGGGACCACATAAATAAAAAAACAGAAGACTGAGTCATAAGATGGAGAAGATCTCTCAGCTAAAAGCAATTCCATTATGGAAGAACATCAAAAAGAAACTTTAATTTTTCGATATTACCTCCATTCCTCCCATGTCACAGGCAGGCCTTGTGAAGAATGAAATCTAGAGACTGTTCTCAGATGCAGCAGAATTAGTGTAGATTTTTGGTCTTTATTCATCATCTTAAGAATATTAGTGTTGCTAACATTAGCATTTTCTTTATTATGTGGTGGACTGGTTGATGTCCAGAATGATCTGGAATTAGAATACTTACATTTTTCCTTTTATTAGTTCTTTTTTTCAGGCAGTAGAAGATGCTGCACACACACGCACACACAAAATCAGTGAAGAAAGCTTCATCAAGTTATACTAATGCTTGTGTGTAGTTTCTCCCCCATTTATCTGTGGGAGCTTGTAACTCACACTCCATTTGGTTCTAAGTTTCAGGTTTTAATGAACCTAAACGTAAGCACATCCACAACTGCCATTGGTTTTGGAGATCAAAGATCCTCAGGAAGTTATTGTTTTCCTCTGCAAAGTATAAATAAATCCAAATTTACTTGAAACTTGGCATGGAAATGTTTTACGACTGATGTAAATCTGAGCCTTGTTTCAGGCTTCATGCAACTCTTAGGGTATCATAATAATTTTCTATGCCTGTAAGTAGTTTTCTTCAGGATTATGTAGTGCCACAAAGCATATTTAGGGATACATCTCTTGACTGAACTTGCCAAATAGAAACCAGCATCTAATTAACCTAGGCTGAAATAGAGAGCAGCTGCTTCTATTCTGCTGTGTGATTGTGAGGTTTTGTGCCTAGCAGCAAAAGGCTGAGTACAACTTCCACTTTTGTTCATCACAGCTCAACATTTCAGTATAATTGCCGAGATAGTGAGTGATCCAGCCTAGAACTGCCGGCCTTTTCTTCCAGTGTCAGGGATACCTTTTGTCGCTGTAAGCGATGCTGTCTGGATGTGACAAAACACTTGGTAAGCTTGACCAGGCATGCCACAAAAGAAAACAAAAAGCAGTGTTGACTTTCAGTTCAGGCAGTTCCAAAAAAGATGTTCCATCCCCCCAGTGGCTTGTTTCAGGAGAAAGTCTGATTGATTTGATAAAAAAAAAATGTTCTGGTTGTTGCTAGTCAGAAGAGATTGCATAGATTGAGGTAAACAGCAGAAAACAAATACTCAGATCCTCAGCTGATGCAAATTGCTATAGCTATTCTGCCAGGGATTTCTGCTGGTTTATGCAAGGCTGAAGAGCTTTTAACAAGTAAACAGTTTTCTGCCAGTGAGACCCCTTACTCTCACAGGCAGTGAGTGTGCCCGTGAGGGTGGGCTGAAGCACATGATGCAGTGGGATGCTCTATAGTGATTTGAAGCTGCTGGTCCTCTCTGCCAGCCCGGCCAGGCTGCTATGATGGGTCAGGTTTGTTATTCCTTAATTTCTTCCAATCTTCATAAAAAATTGAAGTTTTCCTTTAATTTTTCCACAAGCAGTTTCTTTTCTGACTTGCTTTCTTATGGGCTCCTTCATGCTGTGTTTCTGTCTCACTTCTCATTCTAGATAATTTCATGTCTCTTCAGTGCAGCTAAGTCAAGCACTACTTCTCCCTCTTAACTGCCTGATTTTGTCTCCCAGTTTCCCAGGCAAAGCTTCATCCTGGGATTTAGTAAAGAATATACATTCACCAAAAGAAGGTTGCTGATTAATGCCCTGCTTTGTTGTTGTGGTTGACCCTCACCTGAAGTCTCTCATTTCTTTTCAGTTTCACAAAACGTTTATTGTTTCCCAGACTAGATTAAAGCAAAAGCCAGGTGTGTAGGCAGCAAATAAATATCTGGAGGAAGAGCACCACATCTAAGAAACAGACAAAGCAATCTTTAAAGTAGCGTGATTGGAAACAAGTAGGCTTAATTGTTTCCTCTGCCTTATTAGCTTGGGACAGAAGGAAGGAGTAAATATTGTATTTCCTAAGTAAAAGAGAAGAAAAAATATCTAATTGGTTCTGTTTACATTCAGGTCTAAAATTTGAACAGTGAAGAAAATGAGGTGGATTTCAGTGCAGCAAAGGCTAGTTCTGAGGGGTGCTGTATACTGCCCATTCTGCGTATACCAATGCTTGTGGTATCAGTTAGGGTTTTCAATCCTAACTTAAATCCTTCATTGCACTAACCCAGCTTATGTTTCCTGATGCAGAGGAAAAACATTACATTTCTAGTCCTTCTTCTAAGATGCTAACCCTGAAAGCTCATGGGGCTTTTAATCCTTAATAATAGCAGAAGGAAAAATTAATCTATCTAGATTAGAAAACATGGGCTGGAAAAATCATCTGAGGTTGGTCAACCAAGTGTGTCATCTAAGATGCTGTTTCTCATCAGCTTTATTGAAAATCTGACACATCTGTAAATCCAAACAGAACTTAAGAAGTTCTTGTCAAAGCTTAAGTTCACACAGGGGAAAATGTTTCCTAGAGAAGTTTTAAATGATTAGGATTAAATGCTACAGAAACGCTTAAACACTGAATGTGTAAGGGAGAGTTTTGATTCATTTTTGTCTTCTATGTAATAATTATAAATGACTCAACTATTAATTGTTTTCTGAAGTTAAACTTCAAGAAATCATTGGCAAATCTCAAAACCACAGCAAAGGAATAGTCACAGTCTGGTTTGGACCCCTTTTAAATATTTTCCAGCTATCCATAACTTTTATTTCATTTAGTTTGCTTTTTTTGTACTTATATAAACTTATTTTATTTATTACTACCTGGACTGGTGGCAAGGCCAATTAACAGAGCTGCTGAATGCCACTGGTAAAAGCTCCCTTTTAGGTTGTACACAGGCTTGCCAAAATCCGATTGCTTAGGCTGAGATTTGTCATGTTGATTGCTTGCCTCAAGCAGCATTATTTTGGAAGGGTTCAGCAAAGTCATTCCAGTATGAGGCTCAAACAAAATGCTAGCATGTCTAGCAATTAAAAATAATTTCTGGTGGCCTTGGTTTTTGACTGTTTTGAGCCTTTGTCATTTTCAACAGAAATGCAAGATTTGCCATCTGGAATTTGACTTTTCTATCTTCAAAATTGGCCAAATTATAAATGTTTAGAAAGACAAGTTTTGCGTTTGCATGTGTTCAGTATAGCAGTTAATTATTTTTTTTTAATAAAAACTCAACCTCACTGATCCAAATGGTAAGCACTCAAACAACTAAACCAACGCTGTCTTTGCAAGACTTGAGGAAATTATAGTTTTCATTAATTGCTGTTAGATGCTTCTGTAATCTATGCTTTTGGATGGGAACTGAAACTAAGAGCATAGTAGTGCCCTTCCTGTGTTCCTAGAACATCACAGTTGTAGGAGGAAATGTGCCTCCTTCCTTAGAACCAGATGGTCACAGAAACTGCAGCAGGGAGGCCAAAGGATGGAATGACAAAGCAGTTCAGTAAGTCTCATCAGGAAACTGGATGCCCAGAGTGTTAGGGAAGGCCTGATACATTTGAATGGGAACTGGGACTGGGAGGGTGGAGTATGAACTGGGATATGAGAACTGCAGAAGGCAGCTAGTTTGAGAGAGGGCTGGAGTGGAATTCTGAGGCCAGGATATGCCCTGGTACAGTTTCGAGGACTAAAACTAGCCAAATAAAGAAATAGAATTGTAAAGGTCTACTGGTAACCATGATGAGGATCTAGGCTAGGGAAGAGAGAGTGCTAGCCCAGAGTTCATACAAATGGGTTGGAACAGAAATAGCCGCCACATTTGAAGGCATCAATGAGCAATCAAGTTCCCCAGCCTGCAAGTCCATACTTTTGTTTGTTTCATTGTTTCTTTCCTCTCAGCCATATGAAACCCACCAACAAAATACGTAACTCATCCCATTTTCTGCTGATTCAAGTAGAGGACACCAGCCTACTACTGCTGTCAGTTACTTCATTAAAACACGATGTCTATGTGGTGGATCTAACAGTTCCAAGCAGTCGTGCTGAGGACCCATGTGGGTATCCATATGTTTCAGCAGAATGTAATTTTTTTTCTTTAAATAAAGGAAACACAGCGTGCTCCTAAGACTATGAAAGTTGCACTGTCAAGAATTTGGAGCAGGATTTTCTGGAATTAAAGTCGCGTATGCAAAATTAACTGAATTGATTGCACGATGGTGTCACTGTCGTTCATCATGTACTAACTTTTTCATGCTCGACTTAGCAACCTTAATATTTTTTTAAGATGTGTGAAATAAACATACCATTGAAGTGGGAGGGAAACCTTTATTCTCTGGCCTCAGTTGGATTTTCATGTCAATTAGATTATCTGGCACTGTGCTTATTAACTCCCTAATTGCAATTGCAGCACTTAGCTAACTCAGTGCCCACCCGTCCTGATAAAATTGTTTTTAAATCGCCATTGTTAAAACGCACCTGGTGAAAAGTGAGGTGAAAACAAAGACAGAATTAATAGGAACCCTTCTTTTCTTCCAGACTACCTCACATTAATAAAGCTTGTTTGTTTTAAAGTGTTTTTACATTTTTTGCATTTAAACTATTTCGTATTTAAAAGCAAACCACTCACAACATCTTTGAGTTTCAGGGAAATGTTGTAAATTTGCAAGGATACAAAACATTTACTATCAATTTGTAGCAAAGAATTTACTTTAGAATCCTGCTGAGCTTTACTGTGCTAGCACTTCCTGATTCATTGCCTTGAAAGCTGTGTGGTGGGTTTTTTGTAATTGTGCTTGAGATGAAGGATCAACAACTACTCCTAATTTTTTAATTAAAAAGCCAAAACAAACAAAAAACTAGCGGAGAAATGGATGAACATGTGTAGTGACCACCTGTCAAAATCCCTGTGCAGCTTTATGACATTTCTCTGCTTCACTGTCTCTGTAAGTCTTTTCATCACAAGGCAGAGGTCTATGTGGGGACAGAGCCAGTCACAGACATCCAGGACAACATGTTGTTTATGGATCACCACTGCTTTCCTGCTCTCTTATTCCTCTATCTTGAGGCCATGTATATTGCAAAGGCGAATGGGGCTGCACTAAGAATGCTTCAGTAGGGGTGGTCATGCATGAACACTATTAGGTGGGATTACTCAGCCAAGGAGGAGATGCTGGACTGGGATGGGTGGTGAGAAAAAGAGGACAGCCTTCCAGAGGAGGAGGAGGTCAGGAATGCTCCAGGTGGCAAAAGTAATTTGTTACAGCTCTGAGGGCTGGAAGGCAGCTTGAGTGGTGGGCTGGTGCGATGCTTCCTAGCCACCGCTTCCATTCACAGCCCAGAAATGTATGGCACTTCAAGTATGAGCAACCTTTGTCTGTGTCCTCAGTGTACTACTGCGTGGGTCTGTTAAGTGCGCCATCTGTTAGGGTAGTGAGACCTTTTTCCCTTCCCTGCTCCATAACCTCCTGATAAAAAAAGCTAGTAATATGGACCAGCTTTTTTCCCCCTTTCACTAGGACTTTTTTGGAAAACCATGCTTGTTTTTGTCAACATCCAAAAAATAAAAAAAGAAAAGACGTGTAGGTGTGGTTAATCAATGCATATAAAAAGGTGGATGCTCCTTCTCCTTGCTGCACACTTGAGAATAAACCAAATACAGTCCAGCCTTAATGATCTACACTTTAATCAGATGCTTGTCAGAACATATAACTGCATTCTTATGGGAGAACAGCATCTCCATCATTTATGTGAAATAGCATCAAGTTCAAACGAGGATGTTGCTGAATCAGTGCCTGGAACCTAGAAGATTTGGAATTTTATTTTTTTATGAGATGGGGAAAAGGAAAAAAAAAGAGTAGAAGCAGGATTGGAAGTACTGTCTAGTGCCTTTAGTACCTGACCTTGCTCATTAATCTCTGCTACTTTGAAAAGACTTGGAAAATTACATTAACCTATACCATCAGTCCTCACTCAATAAATACAGGCACTGAAGTCAGGGACAAGAAATCCCACAGAGCCTTGGTATTGACTTGTTAGAATTCCAGGCTTTAGCTTCACAGTACAGTAGCTGTCTATAAGTAATGAACAAACTGCTGAGAAGGACACTTTGCCCTTCTGAATTCATTCCCCACTTTTAAAGAGAATCTATTCATTGCTTTTTTTCACTCCCTCATGCTAAACAGTGACTTGTCTTATGTGCCAATAAGGTCTTTTCTATTACTCCATGAGAGCAAATTTGTGGAAGAGCAGAGCTATATTCACGTGCTTTCTCAGAGCCAATACTCATGTTAATCTTAGCTTCAGTTTCTACAGTAGGAGAGGGGAAAGAAAAAAAAGAAGAGAGGGATGGGTGGGGGTGGATGTTGTATTTCTTCCATTAGCAAATGATGAAGCAGTAACTTGTGTGCTTTGGCATTTAAAGAACACGTGTGCACACTTGTCCTGCAAAATCAGAATTTTCTGTTGAGTTCACATCAACTAAGATTTCAGTGCAGAAGCCGTGTCTCCTCCTTACCCACAAGTGCTGCACAGGACCCAGGGAGGAATAAGAGGGGACTCATATAGGGGAACTGTACTAGGAGAAAAAATTATGGTTTTCTGTGCAGTTCTTGCAGACTGTAATCTCATGTCAGTGGTCCTTGCTTTGGATCAGCAGTGAGAAGCACAGTTAGCAATACCTTTTTAAAGATACTTGTCTTGTCCAGCACAGGCAGTACATCTGACTCACCGATTTTATTTCTTCTCCTTCATGTAGTCTCAGTCCTACCATCAAGTAATGGCTGCCTTTGATACATGCTAGGTACAGCAAGGTTCTTTTGAGTATCTCCACTCTTCAGCAGAATGGCAGCAGCCATCACCTGGCTCCTTACAGCTGAAGAGCAAAGCAGAGACTTGGTGTTTACAGTAGTTTACAAATTCAATTATAGTTTTCTCAGCAACTGTCATTTGGCTTCTGGTTCATGTATTGATAATTGTTTCTGTGGTGTTAACTGTAATCTCTTATTAGGGAAATATAAGAAATATTACTGATGTACACTTAAAAAAAAAAAAAGGCTTTTGAGCATGGAATAGGCTCTCCATAGCATGCAGACCCACATGCATGCGCAAAAATTCACTGTCCTTGAAATAAATTGAAAGGATGGTAAAAGGTGCTGATACAGGTTTTTTGCCTGTTCAACCATGTATCTATAAAAAGAGAAATGTTGTTTGCAGACTGTTCAGTCAGCTCCTGAGGGAGCATGAGAGGATCCAGATCAGCTGCACAACTGGCAGCTTCACTGGCAGTCTTAGCAGAGGGAGCAAATGTTCGTTTTGACCTCTCTTGAAGGTGTTCTCTCCTTTCTAGCAGCGGGATGGAAGCACACAGGTAGGAGAGTGTAAGAAGGTATGTCTCTATTTTATTTTCTTCCTTCCTGAAGCAAATAAGATATTCTAGCTGCTACCATGTCAATATAGTACCTTTCATAAGGGCTAAATAATTTATTTGATGAAAAAGAATTTCACATGAAATAGCAGGTGTGTTCATATGAAATTCTACAATGTGTACTTCAGGCACCACTCAGGCTCAGGGAATGTTATTCGTTTGGATATGTATCAATATCATTGACAGTGAGATAGAATGCAACCTCAGCAAGTTTGCTGAAACCAAGCTTTGTGGTGTGGTTGGCATACTGCAGGGAATATATACCATCCAGACAGACTTTGACAGATGCTTTGAGAGGTGGGCCAGTGCAAACCTCATGAAGTACAACAAGGCCAAGTGCAAGGTCCTGCATAAGGGTCAGGGCAATCCCAAGCACAGATACAGGATGAATGCCCCATCCCTGGAAGTTTCCAAGGCCAGATTGGATTGGACTAGAAGGTGTCCCTACCCATGGCAGAGAGATTGGAACTAGGTGAACTTTAAGGTCCCTTCCAACACAAACCATTCTATGATTCTCTGATTCTGTGATCTACATCTGAAGTAGTCACCCTGAGCTCCCTTTATAGCTAATAGAGAACTAACTTTTATAGGAAGGGGATTCTAGGGTGAAATTCAGGCCATCCTAAAACGTCTCCCTAAAACAGGTCAGATGAATTGCATCTCCTCAGAGTGTCTATTTTTCTCCATTGATTTCTTTCTAAAGTGAGCTGCTTATGAGCTCTGATGCAAACACGTGCTAGTAGTTTTCTTTTTACTGTTGGACTTGATGAACTTAAAGATCTTTTTCAACCTAACTTATTCTATGATTCTCATTTAGGTTAAATAAAATTTTTCTCAGGAATTGCTTTTTTGTCTAGAATCTAGTTTTTAAATGTTCAGCCTAATGAGCATCGGCACAACATACAACATGGCTTTCCAAATGGCTGTTGGGCAAGAAAGCCTAGAATACACTGACACCCTCAAGCACATTATTCCTCCTCATCCTCTTTCAGAGCCATGTTGCCACAGGATCTTAATTTGTCTCCCCCCTTACTACTGTTTCAGTGCTAGCATGCATTCTTCTGAGATGCTTCTCTCTTCCTAAGAAAGTCAGGCAAACCAGCCCCCAAGGAAAATAAATGTATCATGTGGCTTTTTGTGTTCAATGGAGGCATGGTAAACTCGAATTAATGATTCTGTTCAGATAACAGCCAAGCATGTTCTGATAAAAGTCCAAGCAAAAGAAAACATTGGAAATTTCCTAGAACCCTCCTGCAACAGAATTTCTTTGCTTTATAATGGAAATCTCCATCTGCTTTCAGGAGTCAGAGACATGAAAATTTTTTACCTTTTGTGGGAGAATTTCTCTATAAAGAACATACAGTAAGACTACTGGCCAGACTGCATCAATCTAGCACTGCATCTGGTGGCATTTGTGGATGCTGATGCACAAGTTATAAAGCAAATTGATGCAGGAGCACCTAAGATCTACTGGGAGACTGAGTCTCACAGTAAAGTGATATCCATCAGGTTGTGCTGGTCTCTGCTCAGACTGGGACTGAACTACCTTGGAGCTGCTCTGGAAGTCTAGGTTTTAGATCCATCACATCTCTGGGGCTCAGCTGATAGGATTTGTTTGGTTTTATGGAGGGTTAGCAAAAGCCTTTTGCCAAATACGTTCCCAAAAGAATTTCTTAGAACATGATTGTTCATTTCAGCCTGTGGGCTGGATCAGGTACCCTGTGACAATTTTATTATGTTTCCAAAGGACTCCAGAGCATTTTTAACCTTACAAGCTCCACTTCTGTCTGTAAGGCTTTGTGAATCGCCTCCACAAGCACATCCAAACTGGCATGTATTGCAAGTTACTAAAAAGACCTTGATGCATATCTGTATTAAAGCAGTGGCTTTTTCATGGCGGTATTGTGCCAAAGTAATTAACCTGTTACCAGCACAGAACAGTGCCCATTTTCCTGCAAATAAAGGCTGCAGTGTTTGAATATAAGAAGTTATTTGTTTCTTGCATTTATGTAATAAAGTAAATGCTTCTTACAGAAAACTTTCTCTGCTACAATGGGATAAGGCATAGAAGATACTGAAAATACAAGTCCTTTGCTTCAGAATGTAATGTTGAATGGCAAAGCTCAGTGCATGCACCTTATACTGTCCACTGCTGTGAGTGTGGTTGAATACTTTGTAATTAGAACCTGTGGTGGATTTTGCAAGAGGAGATCGCTGCGAAGCTTTCCAAGCTCTCATGTAACAGTTTTTATTAACATTACTGTGAAAACTTAAGATAGCGTTCTCATTAGTTGCTATCAGAGCTCTGATGGTATACAGTGGCACATAGAAACTGCCCTTATTTTCCACTTTGAAGATGAGCAAAGCAGTATCTCACTCTTCATTTTTTTCATTTTGTGTGTGAAGAGAAACACCTTCTGACTCCATACCACAATTCTTTTGATTGACTTCTCTCCTTTTTTTTGATTGACAGGTTTTTCTCTGTAACCTGTGCCACCTTCTTCAGCTCATCTCACTTTGGCAGTGCGTGGATTTGAGCCCACTTTTCTGCTACTTCTGTGTGGCATATTGTGATCACTGCCATTTATATGGGCTTATTCCCTAGCTACTCTTATAAATTGCAACGGGGGGGGGGGGGGG
>JANRGW010013500.1:0-36097 GCA_024733675.1 Psilopsiagon aymara
GTTGGCATCAGCCCACCTCACAAGTGTGTCAAGGTCCCTCTGGATGGCATTCCGTCTCTCCAGGGTACCAACTGAACCACCCAACTTGGTGTCATTGGCAAACTTGCTGAGGGCACACTCAATCCCTCTGCCCATGACACAGACAAAGACATTGAACAACTCTTCTGCTGCATTTATGATTTTCGAGAGGAAAGAATGAGAATGGGTGGGATTAGCCAGGATTTTCCATTTTTTTTTTTTTTTTTTTTTTTTTTCTTTGTGGGTTAATTAGTTCTTTTTTTCCTTTATTCATTTATTTCCTTCCTCACCAAGTTTTTCCTTCACCGACAGGAAACACAGCTTTGCTAGTGATACATTTAAATGCAAGTTGCTTTTTAAATGTAGTTGTCTGTTAGAGCTTTTCCTTCCCAAATTACAATTTGTGCTTCTGAACATCCTGGGAGAGAGAGGTAATTTTTTGTAGCAGATGTGGTCTAAGAAATCTTCACAGATGCTCCCCTTGTGTTTTCTGTTCCCTTTGAAATGTACCTATTTCTGGATAACAAATATTTAAGGAAGCAAATGATCCTAACAATCTGAATGGGTTGCTGGGGTTTTTTTGTTTCATAGTTTCTTCCCCCCAAAATTGGTGGTTTAGATTCCTCACAAAATAATAAGATTAAAGGTGTTGATGTTGTACAAACTTGGACCTGCAGAATTACACAACGGTTGTTATCTAATTACTACAATGCAAGAAGCTGCATAGAAGAAAAGTCTTAAGAAAAAAATCACCCAGGAATTTTTATGAGATGAGAAAACCAAGATCCTCAAACAACAATTGCCCTGCCTCTTTGAACTCACACTGTGACAAAATGGTGTTTAACTAGGTGTTGTGCATTATTTTTATTTACTTCCACAACTTTTGCCTCCTAGGACTTCTTTAATGTACACTAGCTTTCATAAAGACCTGAATATGACAAATTCCTTTCTATTTCTTATTATGCATTTCTTTAAGACTTCCATTATGCTAACTTGATGATTGAGAAGCTAGGAGTAACCTGCCTTCCCTGCAGGCTATGACATGAACTTCTCAGCTTTCCCCCTCCTAATCAGTCTTCAACCTTCAGCTCCACTTCACAATGACTTCCCTCCATCTTTGTTTCTTAGTTGAGAAAGTCCTGCTCTGCATCTTCAGTCTAAGATGGGACCATGCCCAGCCATCCTCTACAGGGACACTGGTGCTAGCTGTCTGTATAGAAGCTGACAGAGCCTCTGCATGACTGAACAGTTGCCCTCTGAGCAAGAAAATACTTCAAACATTTTACTATTTAGACAAACTGTTACAGGATTGGCAAAATGTACATCCCTAATGCAAATCTCAGGCATCATTCCCAAGGAACAAATATGCAGTATTTGCCAATGATTAATTTGAAAATCTTGGTTTTAGCCTGCAAGAAGCAACTTATTCTCCCCAAATCTTAGAATCTTAGGAACACCAGAACATAGTACCTGAAACCTTCCCAAAGACAAATTGATACCAAAGAGGTACCCCAGACAAGAATAAAAAATATAAAAAAATCACTCCTGAATGTTTGAAATCTGGTAAAACTCTTAGTAGCTGAAAGCAGGATCTTATAATGAGAGGTGTTAGATAATAGATAAAGTAGTGCCACCTTCACCTGCAGTATTTATGCATCCACATTGGATGTGAGAAAGTGATTGATACATAAGAAAAATGTGTGTCGCAATACTTTGACCATATCATGTTAGTTTGTGATTTATGTTTTTAATATAGCCACTCCTCTTGGTCTGTCTATTATGGAGCCACAAACGCAGCTGAAAACAGACTACAGCTCAGCATATAAAAAGGAAATGAGAGACAACAGAAAATGTCTGTTCATCTCCACTTATCCTTGTCTGATCCCCATCAATGTGATCCCAGCCTGTTAAAAGAATTATAGATCTGAAAAATCCACATACTTTCTAGACAAAAAAGGGAGAGTAAAAGTCATCAAACAAACTTTTTGCTGCAAATAATTCACTCAGCTGTAGAAGTCAGTAGATAAATAGCCCTATTCTTTTACCTTTCACTGGGGAATTGCTCACATGGCCTGTTAAAAACTGTACCCCAAGCATTTTCAATTTGTTTTTGAATTCTATGTAAATAACCTTCATGGGGTAGAGGAGTGTGTGTGTGCTTGGTTTTGGTGTTTCTCTCCAGAGAAAGCTCCCGCTATCAGTTTGGAAAAATAATTAATATTCCTATAACTCTCATGATATTTTCCCAACAAATGGAGCAGGCATTTTTGTGGCCATCTTGAATCTCTGTTGACTTGTTGTATTTGAGCAGTTCCCGAAGATTTTAATACCCAAATATTTGGAGCCAGCACCATGGTTGGGCAAGAATGGCTCTCCATAACATCAGCAGATCTACTGGAAGCTATAAAGTGGAATGGAGTCATTTCAGCTAAACGTTACCAGCTCCTGACCCTAGAAAAGGAAAAGTCAAAGTTCTTTTGGAAATGACACATTGTGACCTTCAGTCTGCTGTAGCACATTAAGTCTGATAAATGATCAGAAATGATGACTTAAGCAAGCATCTAAGAGAGCGTATTTTGCTTAATGTACCCAGCAGTTAACCTTATGTAGTCACATTGCATAGTGGGCTCATTTGGAAGCCATGTAGGCTTAGCTAAGAATAAACAAAGCATTGCAGTACCATTAAATGTTTTCTACGTCTTCCTTCTGTGTTAATGTGGTTCAGTGCTTCTGTCATGAAAATGAGCTAAATGGAGGTTCCCACACTCTCGACCACAAAGACTGCACTATATTGCCTTCCGATAGACATTTTGTACTTTCCTGAACACATGCCTGTTTCAAGAGCAAACCTCGATTTTCATAGCACTAAAGAGGTCTGCAGCATAGAAAACGAGCAAGCTCAAAAGCAGAAAAAAAGTGGAAGTGATATCAAAACCATGCAACTTTTCCAGGGAACAAGAGATACTTATATGCTCACAAAAAGAAGTTAACTTTTTTCCCACATCCACAAAATGCTCTCCAAGTAAAATGCCAAATCTGATCCTCCTGCCTAATAAGTTCTCAAATTTTAATTTAGGCACTTATGCCAGAGCCCTATAGGTACTAGAATAATGTGAGCTATTTCTTCGTATTAAGTTGCTCAACTATAATGACTTCATCATTTCATTTAAGCACCTGTTCTGGAAAATAGGTCCTGATCCTGCAAATACTCACATTTAGTGAGAATTCCCATTTGAACTCTAAAAATTGTATCCCAGCTCTTTAGGGTGATTTACGGCATACTAGTGGAAGCATCTATAAGCACCTGAAATGTGTCAGTGGATGAATATGAGCAATAATTGTAAATATAGTTTATGAGTTAAGCAGTGCACAGATATTGGTGGCCAATACTCTGCAAAATATTGACTCTCCCAACTCCTGTTTAAATTCCCCACTGACTTCAGTTGGAATTCAGACTTTAAATGAGGAGTTAGGAACCCAGATGCTTTGCTGATCATGGGCCTTTGGCTGCAAAATGCTGAATCTTCCCAAAGGACCCAGTGGAAATGATAGCACAGAGGTATTTTATGAGTGCATAGCTCCTCTTGGAGTTTGTCCAACGGAGGAAAATCCTTGAAGCTCAACTGTCTTTCTTGTTTTTCTCACAGTCTTTCCAAAATTATAAAATCAGCTTTTTCACAGAGACCTTTATTGCCAATAAATAGAAAGGGTGCCCATGCAGTGGGGAGGGGCTATGATACACATTCTGGTCATCAAGGTAGACAATCCAGCTCTCCAATGTCAAGAAGAAACTGCCAACTCCCTTACCCACAGAAATAATTGTATTTTCTTAGGGAGAGGAAGTCTGCTGTTGCTGCTTCCCCTCTGCCCCCACTGCTTCTCAGCAGGTGTCCCTGACCCCTGTGAAGAGCGAGAGATGAGACAAGCTTTCCAGAGCTCCAGAGAGGAGGCAGGGAGGGTGATCTGAACTTTCCACCACTGAGGTACAACTGGTCTTACAAAGCTCAGGTTGACCTTCCCGACCCTGCTACTGCCCAACCTGCCTTAAACTTGGACAGCCTGGTGAAGACCTTCATACATGGTGCTTACTTACCCAAATGCTTAATAGCTCTAAGAGTTGCTCCACCATTAGGCACTTTTAATCTAATTATTCTGGGGTGAGCTTGGCCCAATACACTAAAAATACACTTAGAACATTAGTTTATGTTCCTACTCTTACAGTAGCATGCGTAGAAGATATGCATCCATGTAAGTACCGAAATTTTCTCTGTGACTTTCTCTCTTGTTTTAGCCTCCTACTTGCAAATCAGCTGGAATCCTTTGCATTATGTATTCTTGAACTGTTTCTGTGCAGCTTGAGCTTGGCTGCAACTGGGATTCCTTTTCTTTTTGTTTTTATAGTTAGCATCTTAAAGAAAAGAAAATAAACATAAAGCCAGAATTTCCTGCGGGACAGTGGGAATGGGAGAGATCAGATCAGCTGTAAGTTGCTGGTGTTATTTTCCCAGGATAAGGTCTATTTTAATATTTATTTTTAACAATTTATTTATCTAATCTCCACTTCCAAAATCACCTACAGACATAGGGACAAAACTGGAAGATATAATTTTTTTCAGAAATAACAGATTTTAAATTGGCAAAGACCACCTCTAGGTGAACCTTCCTGTGCTCAGTGGTGTGCTTACAGAACAGATGCCTTCATAGGAAAAAAGTGCGTGAAAGCAGAAGACCTGAGTCGCACTCTTTCCCTCTTCAATCGGCCAGGGAGCAGCTGCTGCTGTCCTGTGACTACTATCACCCTTTCCTCACTCATCTCTGGATAGTCCATGAACACTGCAGGTTCCTGAGGGAGCGGAGAGCCTGCTGCTGAGCTCGCACAGTGCCAGCACATTAAGATGACGCTTTGTCCACAAGCACGGCTGTAAGGCATGGAGCTGACAGCAGTTTGTCTTCCTAGAAACTTCATCTGCAACAAATTCATGTCTTCCATCGAAATTAGTTAACCCAACATATTTATGCTGAAGTATTTCTTTGGAGAACTGGCTTGAAATCTCTGCTTGGGAATTCCCCTCTTGGAAAATTATAGCTAATACCTGAGACAAACCTGGCATATAAGCTGTCACACACAAGGTCAAAACAAGTAAACGCACCTATCATCATAGCAAAGACAAGATGCTAGGGAGCCTTTGGGAGCAAAGGAGTAATTTCTTAACACAGGCCCATTCTAGCCCCTTAAGCAGCTCCTCTGCATGGAGACATGTCGTATGTGGAACTCTGATATCGTGAAGTAGCAGTGATGTGTTTCACTGCATACACGGTCAGAAGAGATATAAATAGCAGAGGATGTTAACAATGATTGCAAAGTGAAAAATGAGGATTCCACACCTCATTTATCTGCAGATGGTACATGTTATTAGTTCATTTTCCTAAAAGGAACATGCAGGTGAACCATCAAAGTGCAAGAGCAAAGTGAAATGAAGACTGTGCCTATCTGCAGGGAAGTGGTCTATCTCAGTGCCCATCTCTAAAGCCATGGTCCAGGCTTTTACTGCCTGTGTAGCCCTCAGTTTTCCCTGCAGAAGTCCAGTCATGAAACTTGCAGGACCAAGACCTTCACTACAAAGACTCCTGTAATGATATAGTGAGCAGCTTAGACCCAATGTGTTAAGAATTTTTAGCCGCCTCTTTGAAATCAACAGGGCATCTTTTCTAGATGGTCCAGCCCATGCACACTGATGGCCCCATGCACACATGGTACTGCATCCCTTAGGAATATATGTCCAGCTGAAGTTTTGAGTATTTGGCTATGATCCTGGAGTAACCTCAGTGAAGTAAATGGATTTTCCGTAGATTTACTCCAGTATAATGAGCTAAGAATTTGGACCTCTGTGCTGTATTGTGTGGATTTTGATTAATTTTAAATAAAGTTTCCACCTTAAATAAATTGCAAGTGTTATCTGTTTTGATATATAACTTCATGTTCTTTATTATTTAAAATGTCCAATTTGCTAGATGAAAACATAAATACTGACTGCAGCTGTAGAATTTAATAAAACCTCAGGTTTGAGCTAGCAAGTGAAAAAAAGTATATTATTGGAAACTTGTGGTCAAACTTGAAGCTTGAAGGAAATATTTTAGCACTATCACAATATTAAATTGCAATCATTATTTAATTTATCTTCTCTGAAATGACTTAAGGGAAGTGCACCAAAAGCGCTATTTACCTAAGCCAGGAAATAAGTCAGTGATCAGCTAGGTGGATGAAGTAATTGAAAGCTGACAAGGGACAATATAATGCCACTATTGTAACAGCACTTAGAAGTATTGTTTGACTTTGACCTGCTTAGGAATAAATGTTGCACAGTTTTCATTTCATCAAAAAAAGAAAAAAAGTGCATAGCAATAAAATGTGCTCCTTTAACTGAATTCTTGATATTTTTCTTTATATTGAAAAATATCAGCTTTGGCACATCTGGAGGAAAGGAATGTTCCCCACCATTACTCAGATTTTGAAAAAAAAATATAGATATATTAGAAATTAAGGTATCCACCAGTCAGTACTTCTAGCAAAAAGCCTGAACCCCTGGGCAACCTGTGCATTTCAATTGTCACTTTGAACTTTGGAACAAAGGGTAGACTGTAAAACCAGTTTATAAAAAGTATTATGAGATACCACAACTGGCATTTTTATGACCTTATTAAACTACATCCAAGTGTCATAAATTATACGTAATGAAAGTGAATAGGATCCCTGACTTGATTTTAATATTAGGAACATGCTTATTAGTTTAAGATTTTTTCTGAATAAAAGGGGTATTTTTGTTATTTTCTTACTTTAGCAGCTGATGTTATGTGGAAGTCATAAATGCCAGATTACATTAAATTGGTTTTGTGCATATAATAATATTGTTAGTAAATTACTTGGGAGTAATGAGCAGTTTTTCGCAATAAGTAAAGTTAAAGGTGTTAATTTAGATTAAAATATTTCACATTCTTATGACAAGCATGTTGACTGAACAAGTTTAGACATAAAAACCAAATTATGGTTCAGAAAAATAATTTTGTCTTTAGATAATGATTATTCAGAAAACCTTGTAACTTTTTTCCCCCAATACCCTAACTCGGCAGTAGGAGAAAAGTTGCAGATGTCTGTTCAAAATAAACCCATTTTTAGATCTGTTACTGTTTTAGATGGAGAGCTTATGCCCAAAAGTAGTATAAAAATGTGTTGATGTGTATCAGAAGCAGAGCACTCACCACAGGGGGATATTATCTGAGCTGTTCTCTTGAGAACATTAGTTAACTGTACCACATTGAACCCAAGGTCCATCTGAGCCAGCAGTGTGTCTCCAGCACTGCCCAAAAGGAAAGCCTAGGAAAGAAGACTCATGGGAGAAGAATATGCACCTACGAGACTTACTCCTTGCCCATTACCCTCCTCCAGTTGTTTGTAGCGCTGGGAGAGAGAATTAGGAATAATGACCATTAACGGCAGAGGCATTTTTGGCAAACTTTTGCTCTTGTTATGAGAAAATGAGTGGTGTTTGTTATTTATATCTATATCCCATGTACCTGGCTTTCCTGAGCGTGGGAACACAGCAGCTCTGTGTTCCCCAGTATCAGACATGGGTGTCTGGATCTGGAAAGAAGGAGAGAGGAGAGCAGGAGAAATCTCGGGGGGGGGGGGGGGGGGGGGAAAGAAAAAAGGAAACAAAAATTAAGAAGGAAGGTAAAGCTAAGGAGAAACAAGGAGACGTCGGAATGTCAGCAGAAATAACAGACTTTTAAAATCTGGGCAACTTAAAAAAAAAAAAAAAACAAAAAAAGATGCACTTTTAACCATCAAAAGGAAACATAAACAGAGACAATTTGTAGTGAGCGAAGTAGTCCCACTGAATGCTTAACTACTCTTTTTATTATGATCACACAATTTGCCTTTGCTAAAATGTCTGCCTGGCAAAAGTTTAACCTTCATCAGCACATCTCCTAAATGCCTGAGAAAGAGAAGGAACTGAGAAGCAGAGCAACAGGAGGAACACTTGTTAAAATAGATGGCAATTTGTTACCATTAACCTGGCAGCTGTGCACAGGACCTCCCCATACTGAAAGCAAGAAATCTTAAAAAATCCTCTTAAGAGCAGGACATGCGCTGCACGATGGCAGAAAAGCAGTAGTCCATTTTGCCCTTTAAAATGACGTGTGAGGTGTAGCAGCTTTAAACAAAAGATCATTTGCTGAAGTGGGAGTGCAGACAAAATCTGCAGAGGCTGTTAAGGAGCCTGCCCACCTGGACCATGGGGAGAAGCTAGTAAAGCAAGGAAGATGAGATAAAAAATATTGACTCATAACTGTGGGTTATATCTCACTGGAAATCAGCCCTCCAAGTTTAGGCTGCTAGTGGGAAGTGCTGTTTCATGCTCTCAGTTTAATTGATAAAAAACTACAGAGGATCATTCTTTCCACATTGTAGTTAATTGTCCTAAGAGGAAATAATTCACTTTCTGCCCAGCCTATTTTCCCCCAGTGACTGAGTGTTTTAAACTGGGCGGGTGGGTTTCTGACTCCCATACTGAGTGTCAGCTGAAGAACAGTTTGCTGCAGAAGATGATCATGGAACTACACTGCCAGATTTGCAGAGCAGAAACCAGAAAACAGGGAAGTAAGAAAGGTGACCAACCAGGCATTGTAGGAATAAGTTCAAATGGAAGTGACCCTCCATTTTACATCAATTTAAAGAAAGCAATGATACAGCCAAGAAATGTTAAAGAATAAACCAAGATATTGTTTAACAACCTGAAGATTTCTGAAGAGCTGAAGGTTACTCAGAGAACACTAGAACATGTGCTTTTGGAAAAAAACCTGCTAACTATGGAAATAAGTTATCCTGATTATATGTATCCCACCATGCAGCTCAGGTTTGTGCCTAGGTTTACCTGCTCATCAAAGTCTTACCATGTCACAGAAGCTTAAAATTCCACGGTGAAGTTCATGTCCTAAGCTCTGTTTCTTCACTAGCAAATCATAGCTCAGAGGTAGGTTAGGAATCAGGCTGATAACTCTAGATCTCAAAAAAATCAATAGTATCAATTAAAGAAAGATGCTTTTAAACCAGTTATGAGAACTGTTGTGGTAGCCCCTCATTCTGAGGGGCACAAGGAGGGCTGTGGGGTGAGGAGATCATGCTGTGGCAGGGGCTACTTTGTGTTTCAGCTCACTCTACATCCTAAATATGCTCCCTGGCTCCCTCCATGGTACTTGTGGGTTCCTCAGGACCCACAAAGGAATTTATGTGATCTGGCAGGATAAGCTCAAATTAAGAGAGCAGAGGACAGACCTCTGTGCCTCTCTTCCTCCCCAGCTGCATGCCAGAGCTGCCCACTGCTGCTCCTCCACCGAAAGCATCCCTGCTCACAGAAAGGCAATTGTGGTGCATCAGTTGGTGGGCTCACTGGATAAAGGCAAGACCTTTGCTTCACCCCCAGTATTCCATGTAAAATCGTTACAGACACCTCTGAATCTTGGTCAAATCATATATGGCTACAGATACTGGTATTTTGATGAATGCATGATGAGAATAGGAAAGATGCTGCTAGATAGGGAAGAAAACGTGTATGACTGGAAGTACATATATACTATATTACTTTATTTTTAATTATTATTATATTAATATTATTACTGCATTACCCATTGCTATATTATTAGTTTCTACTATAGAAAGTAATGATTATATTGTATGTTTTTTACTTTGATTTTGCCAAATTTCTTGAAAAAGATACAATTTTTAATGACTGGAGGAAACCAAACAATATTTGTTTAAATTGTTTGCCTGTGGAACAAAGTTGGTGGTCAAATTGGAAAATGCAAAAGAAATAATTTTGTAGTCTTTCTTGATGCATATAACTTCTATTGATGTTGTATTTATGGTGTATTTTTTGCATTCAACCACTAGCCTAGAAATACAACTTCTGTTTTCTAAGTTAGCAACGTAATGAAATTTAGTAATAACACCAAACCTTTAACAATGAAAGCATTGTTTGTGTTTGTTTGAAGGTGAATACATATATGCTTGATCTCCCAATTAATGTCATACGTATGGATTTCATTTGAAGCTTTGCATCCTGAGACAGAGCTACTCATAAACAGCAATGTCTGTAGTGCAGTATGTCATCTTCTCTTCGTAAAACGTATACATGCCCTTTGCTGTCAGGGTAACCCTTGATGTTGAAAGGAGATGCAAAAATTGTCTATGGATCTTCAGTAAACTAAATTCATGTGTCTTTTTCTCCCAATAGATCAGCAAAACTGAATTGTTATTCTTCTTTTGAAATGTCTGTGTTGGGGGTTTTCCACTTTCTTCATAAATGTGCAGACATGTCAGATAGTCAGGGTTATATAGTGCATCCATCTGTAGCTCCAGGTGTCTGAAGCTGGTCTCTGGGCACTGATAACATAAGGTGTGGTCTGCAGAAGTGTGATTTTATTATTTACATCTTTAGCTACTTGAAGAAGGAGAGCATATAATTTAAGACACTTTGATGCCTTGAAAACATGTGAAGTATGTTTAAAGCATCAAAGAGACTGAAAGAGAGGAAAACAGCATGAAACTTGAAGTTTTGAGTAAGGCAGGACTTCTAAATGAGTTAAAAAAAAAAAAAAATACTTGAGGGAGGTTAAAAGAAAGCGAAAAGGAGAGAATGAAGAAACAGCAAGGCCAACCGTAAGAAGTGCTAGTGTGTTCTGAACTGCACAATATAAAACCCACTGAAGAAGCAGGACAGAGGAGAAAGAAGAAATGCTCAAAATCAGTGACTGTACAAACATCTGCCTCTCCTGTAAGTAATCTTTTTTCTTCCACATCATCAGAGGATGGAGAAGCCCCAGCTTGTGATCAAGGCCCAGTAGCACCACGGAAGTACACATCACAAAAAGCAGTTGTTCACAAGATGTGCCCTCTGACATATTATCTATTCATTACCAGCTGATAGTTGGTTCTGTCCTTAGGATCTAATCCTGTAGCCCATGACATCGATGCCAATGTTAGCGTTGCCTTCATTTGGCTCTGAAATGCAAAGACTTTGTTTTTGGCACCGAGGCAGTGTGAGTTACCCTGGTCTGGGCAGGCCCACATCTGTCCATCTTTCTGTCTCTGCCAATGTACTTTGAGAATCTGGTGTCCCTATGGCTCTGAACTGCACTGCCTCTTAAAAAACACTGCTCTTCTTGCAAGTCTTGCAAGTCACATCAGTCCAGCACATCAGTGCAGATGAGGGACAGGCTGGTCCAAGGGGAATGCTGTCCCTGCCTTTGCGCTCCCTTTCACCTTGGACTATTCCTTTTGAGGAGGATTTGGTGTATAGAACATTCACCATCTGCCTGGCATAACTCTCAGCTAAGGTCAGTTGCCTGGGAATGGCAGGGAACAGAAAGTAAAGCTCTGCTGAGGGCAGCTATGTGAGGACAGAGTAAAAGGTGTGACAGCAAATATGCATGTACAGACATTTCAAGAAATAAACTAACTTCTTATTCAAGCTTAGAAGAGGAGCCATCAGAAGCACTGCCATTTTAGGTCACAACATTTGCATTTAAATATCAAAACATTGTTAGCTTTATATGCCACTGTATACTTCAGTACAGCAAGGGTCTCGTCAAAGTTGTGGAAGTTTGTCTCAGCTCTTTCTGGTCCAGTTTCATTGTGGTGACTTTCCTACAACACATCCTCAGAGGCGAGAGCCCTGCTCTTGTCATCTGCGTGCTCCTTCGAAAATGCAGAAAGTGCAACAGAAAAAAGGTTTCCACAACTGCTCAGGCCGGGGCTAGCTCTGCAAAGCACTGAGCAGCTGCAGCCCAGTGCAGAAATTAATATCAAGTGTCAGCTTAGCTCTGTCCTCATATAAAAAAGTGGGATGAAGGACATTGACTTTTGACTACACCTGCGTAGAAAGGACTCCCAGAATGGTAGCGGCACACTCCCAACATCTGCTCCTTCCATTGAACTTAGCTGTAAATTGAAATTCCATTGCAATGTTTTTAGTCTCAGTTGAAGTAAGGAGACTGTCAGAAATCCTCTTTAAACTCACCCTTATCCAAACAGGAAGCTGACCTCCAACCCCTGGACGTAACAGTACACCAGTGGAAATTTCATTATCCCCGTTTCAGCTGTACTAAGTGAAAATTAATTGTGTAATTATCTGGATGAGCGCATGTGTAAAATTTTACAATGTGCCAGTTAGATTAAGTAACGTGTTAGTGGCATGGTTTAGTGCAGAGTCAAGGCTGTCTTATAAAAACGGCATAAGAAGTCCAACAAGATCTGAAGGAAAAGAACATATGTCTGAACAAACGTTAACATGAGAAAGCAATGTAATACTTAATATCATAACCTAAGTAAGATTTTTGCTTCTTCTGATGTACATTCATCTGGCATAGGAAAGATCTTTTGTCTGTCACTTTAAAACCACAAAATTTAATGGCCAAAATATTGTGAACATGCTTTTATGTTTAAGTACGAAATAGATAACTGATTGCAATATGAAAGGATTCTTGTCTATACTGCACCCACTCTATATCTCTTTCATCTGTATAGTGAAATATTTCAGGTTTTTTCACTGGTTGAGTAAAAGAAAACAAACAACCCTAAAAGACACTAGCAAAACCAGATCAGACCATAACCCACTACTTGAGAAACACAACATGTTAAACTCACCTCCCTCAGAATGAATTGAAAGACAGATCTTATGGGGCTCATGGAAATCCTAGTACAGCTATTTAGAAGAAACCATTTCCATTTCAAAGCCATAGACTTGTTTGGATAACGAGATCACTGTCAAAAGATGCTGCCTGGAAGAAATCTAGTCCTTTGAGAAGTAATATTACCTTTGAACAGTTTGGTAAGTAATATATTAAGTTCTATCAGTCTTCCTGCCAAAGATTTTTGTGTACAGCCCCTTTTGCAATACCAAATAAATATACTGGTGACATTTCTTCAAAATGGAGGAATGAAATTAACTTATAATGTGATTTCAATAGAATCAACAGAACAGAATATGTGCAGAAAGGCTTGGTGTTACAGTGAGAAGTCCCACTGCAGCACTCTGGTACTAAATCTAGATGGAGACAGGAGATGATCCAGACATTTCTGTACACAAATGAGGGGTGTGCAGAGGAATCAAATATGAAAGTGTTAGTGCCTTGACGTGGATTTTAGGTATGGTGGGATCATGATGTTACAAGGGCAAAAGCTGTGATTTTCATTTCTTGTGCAACTTTGTCACTGAAATGCTTGTGAAAAAATGGACAGAATTTTTAGTATTAACAGTTCAGATTTTACCTGTAGTTAATCCACTGGACATTTTAAGACTAGAAACCAACAAAAGGTGTAAAAATAATAAAATAAAATAAAATAAATAAAATAAAATAAAATAAAATAAAATAAAAAACACAAAATAAAATAAAATAAGTAACATAACATAAAATAAATAAACAGACACAAAACCAAAACAAAATAAACAAAAAAAAACCAGGAAAGAATGTGCATGACTCACAGATTTGCCTTTCCATTCCCTTCCTACGACCTAAGATCTTGGTCTCACGTGTCTTTAGAGAGGTACAGACGTCAACTCAGTATTTGATTATAACAAACTTGGATGTCTGAAATGGGAGGAAACATAACAATGTTGACCCAGTACTGAAAGAAACAGATCTGTGTCCCAGAGATTTCAGCTGCCTTCGCATGCTGTTGCAGGAGGGAAGCAGGGAGGGCTTTGGAACGTAATAGAGAACAGAGTGTTTCTCTTCGAGCTCACTGTTCGTTATTTGTTCTGGTCTGAGCTGTGACACAAGGTAGGTGACCACACAGGAGCACAGTGTAGCTGCAGGAGAGTGTTTAAGTCAACAAGAAGTGTGTTTTTCTAAAAGAAACTGACCTGCAATTCTTTTTGGCTGTATTAAGTTGAAAGCCTCCGACTGGAGACTGTGAGTGGGGCTGTTAGAAACACTCCTGACTGAGCTAACTCCAGGCCTGACAGGGCCAGTGGCAAATCAATTTAACTTAGAAGGGAACTAAAGACAGAAATGATTACTTCTGTTAACCTCATCCCAAGTACTTCTGAGCATTTCCCAGTGGATGGGAACAGACACAAAACAGACTCCTGCTCCTCAGCACAACTGAGTTGTCACTAAAGGATGTCCAGGGGTGGGTTGACATGAGGGGTGGATTGACATGAGGGGTGGGAGGAAAGGACAAAGCTGAGGCCAACTGCCTGGGACTGGGGAAGTTCTTGGTCAAAAAACCTCACACACCACAACCTGTACCTTCTCTCACCCAGCCCCAACAGCAAAAAAGCAGCCCACCTTGCTTTTCTGGGCTATTGCAGCCCAAATTGCCAGGCAGAGAATGCCCAGGTAGGAGGCATTTACCTCCAAAAGTACGGGAGATTTGCCTATGAACACTTCAGTGAATAACTGATATTTAGGAGGACACACAGAGACCCAGGAGCTTTTTGACTTCAGCTTGACATGTAATGCCAGTTGCCAGCTAAATACAGTTTTTGCCCAGATGAAGCAATTATAGAACAAGTGCTGATTTATATCAGCAGTTGCTGACATGAGCTAGCACTCTTAAGACAACATAACCTTTGTCTTAATAGAGTTTAGCACAAGAAAGGAATGAGATACTTTGCATGGTGGTGACCAATAAGGTTTCTAAAAGTTATCCCAAGTCATCCAGCTTCAAACTTTTCTTTTTACCTTCAGTATTACTTCTTTTTCCCCAGGTTGTCTCCAAAACACATGTCCTGTTTAATTTTCTATTTTCTGAGCCTGCAGAGAGCTCCTTCCTCCACACAATATTACCTTAAAACGGAGGACAGTAACAGAGGCACAAGAAATAGCTCCCTCTGCCTGGTACTCCTGCAGCAAGTGCCATTAACGCCTCTGCGAGGTTGAGGCAAACCAAGCTGCACTCAGATGCGCCTGGTTCTCTTTGTTCCATCTGAACCACGCTTGACCGAATAGGAGAAAAAAAGGGGTTTGGAGGGATGTGCCCTTGAAATTCATATTGGACTGAAAAGTGGGGCCTACATTTGCTTTACTTTGGTTTTGGGTATTTTTTTTAAGACATATGATTTCTCCTCAAATGCTAACTGTATTACCTCTTCTTAGCTAACAACTTGCTGTGGCATAAAATTTTCACCAACATCAAACTTTTCACATGACACTAGCAACCGAATGGTCTCATATTGGTTATTTGGCAGTTTATTAAAGATAGCTATATTTTCTGCACTTTATAGGTTATTGGTTCCTTTGTTTTCCACAAAGTCAGGAAACATATACTGAATAAAACCAATGAAGTGTGAAAAGCATTATCTGCACTCCACACAGAATAAAGAAGCTTATAAAAAAGGCCAGAAGCAGGAAGCAGCAGAGGGCAAGATATTCCTCTGTGGAAAAAAAACAGTAAAATAATACTGTCATCAAGTTAAAAATAAACTACAGAATATCAGATCTTAGAAAACATAACATATTTTCCTGAAGAACAGAAATCTAAGACAGCAAAGGGAATTCTTTTCTTTACTGTCCCACTTTTATCCTTGAGATCTGAGGAAGTCAAATGAAAATTTCCTGACATCCTGGGGCAATAAAATAATCTCAGTCTTCTTGTGAAACCACATTAGTGTAGAGATCGAACAGAAGTTCTTTGAGAACTGTAAGTGCTATGTAAGCATCATTTTTCCCTGGAAACTAAGGCTTTGTTTATTTACACTGAGCTGTGCCACTAATGTAGTAAGAAATAAACTGCTAGGACAGACACAGACCTGAACACCTATCATGTAGGAACATGCTACTGCTCACGTTGCTGATGAAAATAATTGTCCCTGTAAAAAGCATCAGGTCTGCTGAGGACAGTGACTCAGGCCATCACAGTGTCTTCTCCGCATCCAGCATCCATGTGCTGGAGAATCAGGAGTGATTTAGAAGAGTGCAGAACATCTTTTACCAAATCAAGGCTTGTTGGCTTTCCACTAGTAGCTTTTTGTTGCTCAGAAAGTAGGCCAAAACAAAAATCTGGCTCTCTCCATCAATAGTACAACTAAAGTGACTGTTTAAGAACCTGGCTTCCCTCCTCCCCCTTCCCCCATCCTGTATACATTAGTACATTAAAATGCAAGAGTCTCAATCTCTGCTAAAAGTGCTGGGCACCGAATACCTTTCACTCTCCCTGCTGAGACCTGGCTCAGAAAGGGCAAAGCCAGGGAGCAGGAGCACTGAAAGGTAACTCATCAAGTTAAATAAGCAGGAGTATCTGCATCCAGAGCCAGATAGGGCAGTGTCACTTGTGTTTAGGACTTTGGCTGTCTTGGATAGACAGCCACCTCTACCAAAGCAATCTCACCATGGCAGTCTAGGACCACTGTGCTGCTGATCCAGGATACAAAGACACCAAATGCTGCCAGGGCAACGCGAACAGAAAAGTTGTGACCCCCTGCAAGCCCCCCTCCTTTTCTCTCCTGCAACCACCGGAGAACATGCTCCTTCAAAAAGTAAGTCCCTGAGTTGGTGGCAAAAGCACTGAGGTTTCTTGAGTTTCAGCCCCTATGTTTTAAAACTGAGCTGTGGCAAAAGCACTTCAACATTCCTCATATTTTTCAAGAGTGAGACAGCTATCCCTGACTCCTCACACAGGAACAGTCACAGACACCAGAGCTGCAAGCGCAACTTGAGCCTGCAGCTTCAACAGGCATTACTGGCTAATACAGCTGAGGTTCTCCTCTACTCCTCTGTGCCTTTTAAATATATTACAATTAATAACTCTAATTTTTCACATGGGAAAATAAAGACACTAAAATGGCTCTGTAATCAATGTACTTGCTGCTACTGAAACATAAGTAAATGTGTGTAAATAGATTTTAAAGAAAGCCCAGTTTTTTTGTCATTCAAGCATGTTCTAATTTGTCATGGAAACTTATATCCAGGGACTTATAAGTTAAGAATGAATAAACACTGTATAACAACCCTCATTCATCTCAGCAATATATGTAACATTAATAGCAGGCAAACAGCATGCAACGCTAACTGAAGGCACTACAGAAAGAAGTCCTAAATGTAAAGCTACTGAAGGCACTGCACAAAGAAGTCCTGAACATAAAGCTACCTTAAGCACTTTGTATCTCACAACAACTCCAGCCATCACATCTACTAAATTTTTCTATTTTTTTTCTTATTCATTTCATTATTCTTATATAGCTTCTCTCGCAGTAATAACAACCAAGGACACTGACCACTTCGGAAGACAGCAGGTGGTATATGAGAAGACTTGAAAAGAAAGCTGAATGCATTTATACAATCCTAAGAGAAACAGTGTCAAGGAATCCTTAAGAGACATTCTGCTCATGGGGAAGCAGAATTTAATAAAACAGAGAGAAGCTAGACTCCTCTCTCTGATGCAGTAGCATGCTCCAAAGAGGTTACTATGCTCTTTTGACATCTTCAGTATTCATCCCCATAAGTGGACGGCACCAAATGTTTCTGCATTTTGACTACTGATCAAAGGCTGCGCAGCTGCAATATTCAGGCATGCTTTGTGAAGGTCCCCTGACCCTACTGATTCCTTCCTTTCTCTGCTGTTTTTTCACATGCCCATTCAAACTACAATTTCACAGGGAAAAGAGACAGCACTCATGCCAAGTTCAGCAGCACAATCCTGGCCATCCATTTGCTGCTCACTTTCTGAAAAAAATCTAACCACCTGCTGCTTCAGCTTCTCCTTATATATCTATCATGTATTTATTGCTCAGGTTGACCCTGACTGGTTGGGATTTCCTAGAGAGAGCCTTCTTCCCTGCAATCTCACACCTTTCCTTTGCTGACATCCTCCACCAGCCCAAGCAGGTTCACTAAACATACCATCCCTTTGTCTGTCTCAGAAACAAGCACTCTCAGGAACAATCCAGTGTCTTATAGCTAATCCTGGTTCTGAGGGATGCAAGTAAGTTGGTTTTCCTAATTCTTAACTACAGACCTTTTCATTTTATAACATGTTTTTTAAACCCTCTGCAGATTAGAACTGATGGCAAGTGATGGTCTATTTACTTGTACCATAAAATTTCTTGCCATTTACTACAGATGTCAAGAGTGGAACAGGAAAATATTAAAGGGCAATTGCAAGATTTATTGACCTGCTGTTTAGTTGGAGAAATTTTTGAAGTTATACAATAATGTCTGCCTTTACTTGCTGAATGAGACAAGTCTATGTGGTTGCATTCATCTCGGTGGCTGACTGGTTTGCAAATGTTATGACCATCATTTTTCTCCTGGGGACCTGAGATACCAGAGTACCAGACCTAGTAAGGGACTGAGGAGCCCAGCTGTGGTCCAAGACTTCACAAAGACTTCAGACTTCACAGAGATGGGGAAAAGGATTTCATAAATGTGGAGATATGGAGACACCTACAACACAGTGAGGGCCCTGAAAGTGGCTGTGTCTGAAACCTCTGTATCCTGGATGAACATGTTTCAGATTCAAGGTTTAAAACTTGACTGGATGTAGGATAGGAATGTGGGTCACTCTCCTGGAGGTCACTCTTTCTGACCTGTTCTCAAAATAGCACTGATCTTGCTTTGCATGCCCTCCTGGTTAGGGTAATCTCCAGGAAGTGAAAACTGGGGCTCAGGTCTCTCCTTTGCCAGAAAAAGCTCACATTCAACCATCTCACTTTTCCAGAAACCATACAATTACAGTGGCTCAAGAGGAGCTCATTAGTCCACAACCCTAAGCAACGGCTTGCTGCTCTGAGGTCAAGCACATCTTGCCCAGTGCATTTTGCTGAGTTTTAGCATTTGTTTAAACACTCCACTAAATTGGGTACGTAAGTAAAAGAGACCAGCAGCCACCACACAGTCCTGTAAGGACCATTATATCTGAGATGTCAGGGTTGTATGACTGTAAAGCCAAAATACATTTCTCCTGCAAGAAGAAGGAAGATCCAAAGTAATTATGAAACATAATATACCAATAATATTTGGATAAGTTCAGTCTAAAATACTGTCTGTTCTTGCGTTACGCTGATTGGAGCCTGTGATTCCAGCCATGAAGAGAGGACACATTTCAACCAAGATTTGGCCAAAATCAGAAACCTCCCTGAGAAAAAGGGTGCAGGCCAAGAGTCAGGAGGAAGCTGCGGGCTGGCTAAAGCCCTACCATACTAATAATGCAAAGCATGTTTTTCCTTAGTTTCAGTTTAACTTCAGAGTTACAGCAGTTTACTGTTCTGAGGAACAATATTTTTTCCCTTAGTCTCACAGTCAGATTAATTCCTGAACTGCAGCGCAATGAAACTTTTGATTTAAGAGATTTGCTGAGGAAATCTAGATTGAAACTCAAGGTTTAGCCAGTACATAAATCAAAGGTGGGTTCACTTCAAAGATTCCTTCATCTACTTGGCACAGACTTGGTTCATTTAAAACCTACTTTCTCATTATTGTACCCTTATTAAGATTTGAACATTTATAAAATGAGGAATGAGGTCTTACAGCATTTGCTATAATCACTTCCCCTGAAAATAAAAGTCTATAGAGAAACAGTGAACACAGGAGAGGACAGGTCATCTCCTGGCTATGGATAGCTACTGATTTTACGAGGTCCTGTCTTAGAAGTAAGGCTCTGCAGTAAACTTGCTTCCTGGCTCTGCCATAGATTTCCTGTGTGAGACCAATTCAGTTAATCTCTTAGGGCAAAAGTCATCCCACCACACTTCAGGAATTTAGCTGAAGTGCTGAGATTAGGAGCCCATTTACCCTATTTTGTCTTTTTCACTTACACAAAGGTAGCAAATTCTACCTGTTTTGGTTGTCTATGGAGGAATCTTTTAGCTGATTAACTTTAAAAAAGTAGCCTGAATTTTTAAGATTATGAGGTTTTAGTGTTTACATTCCCCATTTCTAAACCAAGAATGTTTTCGCTTATTTCTCCCACCCTTCACCTTTCTTTCCAATTTGGGCTTTAATCCTTCAAAGAAACCCATCAATACTAGGGTTTATGAATTATCAGTATCTCTTTCTTACAGTGCTCACCACACCTATACATACTAGTCTGTAAGCTCCTTGGAGCAGGACTTTCAATTGCTGTAAGGAAGGAGAATGTAGAAGAAGAGGGTCAGATGGTGGTTATGACTGAACAATTGCACATACTTAATTGGTGGAACTAGAGACTGTCAAAGGCCACAGGCCATAAATAACATTCATGTGTTTTCTTAGCCTGGCAAGTCTTTCTATCTCTCTAGCTGTAAGCAGCTAGACTCATGTTGCTTCTCCAGCTTGGCTTAGCATCCTCAGTAAGGTACTCAAGCCAGCTGTGGCACCTGGCCTAGGGGAAAGAAAGCAGCAAGAACAAGCAAGAGAAGAAGACTGCTCAAAAGGGAACAGGTAAAACTTAACAATTAACCACAACAAACATTTGTAACAGATTTCACATAGAGATCCAAGCTGTATAAAAGACCTACATGAAGAACCAGAATTAAAGTTCAGGCAGACTGAAATATCTGATGGTAGATTTTTCAGATGTAAATTAACCTTGGCACTAATTTAGTGCCACAAAAATAATTTTCTGTGATTTGACCAAGCCTTTTGTCTGCACTGGCAAAATAGTGCAGGATTAGCAGCTAGTAACTTGTGATGGGTAACAAAAGCAACCTGGGTTTTGCTGATGGAGGAATAGTCCTTACTTAAGCCAGAATTCTACTTACAGAGCTCAATATTAATTACAACAAATATTTGGCAAACTCGAGGGAAATTTACACAGAATGAGTAGAAAACCATGAAGTTTCTCAAGCTTTGTTCCTCAAACCTTAATACTTCCAAGGGTATTAAAAAAAAAAAAACAACAAAAAAAAAAAAGAAGAAGAAAAAAAAGAGCCACATAAAATTATGACATTCCATATGTAAACAATATGTGCAGAAAAGAGCCTTTAAATAAATGGGTTTTGATAAACATTTGACTGAATGAAGTGCTATACACTGTATGAAAGCTGTATAAATAAGTTGAGATGAAAGTCCTTTAAAATGTAATGAATCATTTTAAAAGAGGTTTTAATATACAGAAGCAACACATACTCACTTCATTAATTTTTCATACCTACACATTGCAAATACAGTGAGATCTATCTAAGGGCTTCGTTATATAAAGTTTTGACGTAGTGCCTCTATACATTCCTGCTTGAGTTCAATATTACAGGGCTGTTATGGTTTACTGTGCTATTATTTCTTGTTAAGTCACAGTTTGGGTGACTGCTGTGATTTATGGTCTTCTACAGCTTTTATCTGCCTCATGCTCACAAGACGATGCCACTCATGCAACTGTGAGCAACTGTAGCATCACAGTGTAGCAGGTAAACCCTGTAGATCCTATTACCAACTCGCTATAGCTGATTCCTATAAACTGGAAGATGAGAACAGTCTTAGCCCCTTCACAGATGATGGATGCAGATTAGCAGATCTAAACAATTAGTTAGGGTGAGAGAATGAGCCCTTAGACAATTAGAGTAGTTAAGCATCCTGCTGACAGCTGTGGTGACAGCAGACAGTAAAACTATACTTGATGAAATGAGAAAACTCTCTGCCTTTTTGATTTACAGGCAAGTTTACTTCTAGGCTTTAAGGTGTTAAACTACAGTGGTCACAAACCAGGCACTAATATCCTTCTATCTGCAGTGAACAATGGAGGGGTGCAAGCTGACAGAGCTGAGTTTTGGCAGTTCATCAGCTGCAGTTGTTTGAAAGGAGGAGGCAAACTTGTCAAGCAAAAGGAGGCAAACTGACTGCTTAAGCTGTTACCCGTGCAAGGAAAAGAAAGATTTAATGCTTTAAGGTATGTGAGGATCAGAGATGTTTCATGCTCCCTCCTACTCATATTTTTACATCAAAATCTGCCACTCACAAGCTTTTGTTTCAAGTCGCACAGCAGCTGTTTGGTGAATGTGGTTTTTGTATCCCTTAAGAACAAATGATCCCTTGTTTTTAACCCTTTGATTGGGGAGTTTGCATATCCAGGTGTGCACTGTTCACTTTCAGTACCATTGCGCTGCCATTACCCAGGAGAGAGATTTCAAATATTTGCGGTCAGTTCCATGGAATTTGCTTTAAATGCCAACAAAAATTAATTTTCACAATTTCTAATGGGTTTTTTGTATGGGTTTTGTCTTGGAATTGTTTTCTGGAGCTGGGGGAAGGAGGGGATATTTGAAATGACCATGCCAAGCTGAGAGGCAGATGTGAGTTTCCTTTGATCCAGGGGAGGATGCATTGTCGAATGCTTCAGAGTCTTCAGAAACTTCAGAGTTTTCAGAAACACTTGTTCATGAGATCAAGTAGAAAAGTGTATGTTGCTACAAACTTTTTCTCACTTAAATGTGAGATTTTAGATTCATGAAGCAATGTTTTTAGCATCCAAGATTAGTGGATGCTAAAAACTAAACTTAAAGGCACTGCATTGCTTCACAGTGCATCTAGACTAGGCACTATAAAACAGGTAATCATTATGGATTGTTAAGGTGTGACAGCAGCACAGAGTGTAAGAATCAACCTGTATTCTTACATCAGGTGGGCAGGGAAACAGGTGTCATAACTTTTAGTACAATTAAAACTCTAAATATTGTCCTAGTGGGTTAAGACAGTATAATATCACTCATTTCAGCAAAGTAACAGGTCTAGATAAGTGAACAGACAGTGACAATAGGATTTACGACTAGACACATGGAATATTCCCCTGGTTTCATGTTTTTACTGTAAATGTGAACCTCAGCTGCTATTTGTTCACTGATATATATGAAGCAGAGTTCTCTTTTGTTCATTCCAGGCCTGAATGACAGTTTGAAAGTGAACCTTTAATTATGTTTCACTTTGGCTTCTTTTACCTGTGACACTACAAAAGAAAGTGCAGCGGGTGAATGTCTCTGCTAGATGAAAAACAGACCTTGCCCTGAATCAGGTCTGCTTCAGTGGGTGAAAGTCTGCTTCCATTGACATCAATAGGATGCCCAGAGAACTTCTGCAGGAGGAGACCTTGGTCTTTTTGATCAATTGTCACTAAACCAATATTTTTTTTTTAAATACCTCGGGCTTTAATTTCACTAAAACTTCCCCACTAGCATAAGTAGCAATGGTTTAATCAATGGATTAATCAATGGATTAAACTCCAAAATTAGTGGGAGATTTCACTGTGTAAGATTCTCAGCATTCAGTTCAGAAATTTAATCTATTTATCTTTTTATTTTTGGATAACTCGTTGATGTGTTTGCATGGGAAAAATAATGCTTATACAATGCAGACATGTTTTGTTTTTTTTCCTGAAAGATGTAAGTTTCATTATATGGTTCTATACAAAACAACTGTAGGCATAGGTGTAGGCATAGGAAAAATTGTTTTAACTTTTACATGGAAGATACTGAGAATAGTTAAAAACAGTGAGACACTGTCAACAAAGCAATATTGTTATGAAATGCAGAAGGTAGTAAGTAATTAACTATTCAATCATGGGATGTAAATTAAAATTGACAAAGCAGCAAATGTTGGATCAGAGTACAGTACTCTGGCATTTTAGCACTTATTGGTGACACTTTACAGAGCTTATCTCTTTGTCTGATGCTCTTGGTAGACAGGTGATCTCTTCCACTCATTAGGACAGTCTCTCAGGGCATGGAAAGGACTATCACCTGCAAGGAATTCTCCACAGGTACATCAAAATTGAGCCAAATCACCTTTTTTGCCCAGTTGACTAATAATAAGATTGGGAAACAACTCACCTCCTTTTATCTCAAAAGTGAGGATTAATTCCAGATTTGGATTTCAGATGATGGCTTTCATTTAGTCCAGGAAGCAAATGAGAAAACAGATGTTTCCACATAAAATTAGCATTTTTATTACAGTATAAAGTGTAAGTATGTGCACCAATAACTACATTAGGGGCATCACAACAATAATTATCCATTAATGGTTTTCATTTATAGAAGTTCAGAATACTTCACAAAAATAATCTTACCACATATTTTAGAGGACAGCACTGAAGGGCCTTCCCTTATTCATCATTAAGATGGAATAAAAAGTAGGTCTCATGACCTGTGTAACACCCTGTCTTCTGCTGCATATGGAAGTTCTGACAGGCTCCAGAGGTGAAGAATTGTCCCAGACTATTCTGTCCCAGACAGCAGATGGCCATATGTATCACACAAAGGGATCTTAAAACAGCCAAAGCTTTGCGTTTCAAACAAGAACTCTTTTAATGTACAGGCTGTCAGCAAGGGGTGTCACATGCAAAGGAAGCAGCTAAAATCTTCTAATCTACTTTTCAGGTTGCATTTTGGGGGTTCTGGTTTTAAAAAAAGAAGATTTGGCTCAGAGCAAACAGGTTTCACAGTGCCTGCAGATACATGTGCCCAGGTAGGAGAGATTAAGGAGGAGCAAGTAAGGACTGCTATGGCCCCCTCAAGGAAATTCTGACAAGGCGGCCATCTGGAGAGCAAGGCAGAAAGCAGAGCATTGCAGGACAGCTTGAGTCCAAGCCTGCTCACATTTTTTTTTTGCTGTTTTCGTTCACCCTGCCAGGAAAGTCACTCAGTTTGGTGCCTCGAAGCCAGCTGGCACAAAGGCTTTTGAATAGTGCAGCAACAGATGCAGCGCAAGAAGCTGGACAGTACCTGGAATACAACAGCGCTGTGAGTCTGGGCACTGGAGCCAGTAGGATATTTGCTGATTCATAATGCTCACTGCTAGCACTGCTTTTCCTCACGTGTCCTCATGGACATGTTTTCTCCTGAAGAAACTTTTCCTCCTCTCTGAATCCCTCAGCTGATACTCAATCTTGGGCCCAACTTTCCATCTGATGGCTCCAGAACTTTGTCTTTCTGTAACTCCCAAGGGCAGAGAGGACATCCACCTCCTGCCTTTGCTTTCTCACTTTTTTTTCCATGTCAATCTTTTTTTCTGACCCTTTGCAGCTGCTGGAAGAACACGACCAGGCTGTCTTCTGCAGAGGTGCTGTCCGGGCTTAAACCAAGCCCAAATGTAATTGTTTTCTTGTTTCTCATATGTCATCATTGTAATTTTGGACTCCACTGTTGTGGAAAGCTCTTCTTTTTATTGTCCTTTTTAATTATGAAATCCTTTCCTCAGTAATTCACTGTGACTTGGTAACTGACTCCACATGGTTACGACGTGACTGTCCTGATTGAATTACTGGAAGTACAGAGCCAGCTGAGCCACACGCATGCGAGGCATGGCGCAGCACAGAGCTCCCTTTGGTGCGTGCCCCCCTATCACCGAGGTGGGGATCAGGGATCCTTCTCCTCCTTGGCCCTTTTGCAGCCAGGGAAAGAGCAGGTTCCTGCACTTTGACCACACCAGTGATGATCACCTCTGAGGCCCTTTCCCTCAATGAAGTCAATGACCTATGGTGGTGGTAATTGCCACTGGGTCCAGCATGACAAGGAGGGAGTGCAGGCACACATTAAGCCAAAGGCAATATTAACGCTTTGAAAATACCAACACCAATTTGGGCACTCGGTGGTACCAGGCTTGCATATGCTTGTCACTGGGTTCTGTTAGTAACCCACAATTGGAGGTCAGGATAAGGCGTGCAGTGCCCACCCTGGCACTAAGGATGGTCTGGGAGTCATGATATTTCCACCACGGATCCACGTCCGGCTTCCCAGCTTCAAAGGAAGAAGGGGGTGATGTGCCTAGCAGGGGCTCCCAAGCTGTGGGTGGTTTCCTTTAATTTAGGAAAGCATCTGATACAGCGTGTCACGAAACGTCACGTTTATTTAATTCTTTTTTCGTTTGGATATGATTACTGTCACGTGGAATGGAAACTGAGTGATGCGCCATGAGCAAAAAAATATTGGAGGATGGTTTAAATCAGCTCTTAATGAACTAGGGCAGGGAGAAGAAATGTTCAGTGTAGGTCTGAGCAACTTAAGATTATTTAACCTTTTTGTTAATGAGTATAAAGGAGGAGGTGAAGTTAAGCAGGCCATTAACTGATAGTACATTGATAGTGGTAACTGCCTTTGTTTCTTTGCCCCAGTGAGCAGTGGTGAGAACTCAAGGAACTGCAGTAGGATTTATTAGGAGAACACAGAAATGGAATTCAAAGAATCAAATATGTACACAATTTAGTTAAGGAACTTTTAACTTAGGTTCTAGCAGGCTAAGGATACCACAATGCCAGAAAAGGGAGAAGATCTCTAGGAGAAGAGCATAGACGCAAGACCCAAAATGAACATACCATGAGCAGATTCAGTTAAGAATAGTTACTCTCTCTCTCTCCATGTTTGAGATCTAAAGCAAGATGAAATACATTTTTTCATGATTTTAAAAATTGAAATGGGAGTTTTGTTGTTGTTAAATTTCATGAACTGTTTTCTTAAGTAACCTAAGACAAAGATAAAAGGAGTCACAAATTTATCACACAGACTCCTTTGAAGCTGCACAGGGACAGAACACAGTGCACAAAGCAGGTATTCTCCACTCCAAAGACTGCAAGCCTGCTAGCAGCTGCAGTGTGAACTGCAATACTGGGGGGGGGGGAATAAAAAGCAAAATACATCTAAATAGAAAAATGAAAAAGGCAGGGTCTAGTGGGGAGGGAGAGAGGGAACAGCCCATGCAATTCATCCAAAGGTTTCACTCAATGTTCAACCAAACCACAATGGAAAATGAAGGAGCTGTATCAGTGGTCTTTCCAAACTACTTCAGTAGATTCTTTTCAGCTTTTGGATGCTGTGCCTACATTGATATTGCCTCTCACTTTTTGTCTCACCTTTCTTTAAAAGAGAATTGTCAGTATTTATGGGGAGAGGACATACGGCTCAGCATTTTGACAACCAGATCCCTTGCTGCTTGCAATGGGAATGAACCAGTAGAGAGACACTTGGAAGAGCAGGATATTTATTTCTGCCTGCAGTTAGAAAGATAAAAATGCTTGGTGAACACACGCCTTAGGCTGCCACCACATGGTGAGAGCAGGGAATGAGGGAGAGCGTCTGCTATTTCCCAGGCATTGTGATGTTAACCACAGATTTTACCGAAAGTAACTTCTTTCCAAATATAACTTAATTAAAACAAAACAAAACCGAACCAAACAAACCCCACCCAAACAGACCACCACATGAGCAATTGTATGGACTGTATTAGCTATAAATTCATCTCTCTCAGAACTTCCTTTTGCCATTTCTTTGTTTCAGTTTTTGCATGATAAGATCTTATCATGCCAAGCTAGTAACAAGAACCAAGGAAGAAGCTACTTCGTAAAACGATTCTGCAGATTCATTTGGTTGTCCTACCCCAGTGTCACAACTTTCATCTGCTGACCAAGTCCTAGCTGACATTTCTTAGCCTGTATGCAGGTACTAGAAAATAAAGGGTAATTTTCAACACTGTTGCAATTTTTCCTTTGTGACTGTTGACACTGTGCAAGCAAAAAGGAGACCTCTTCAAGATTTTTCTATAGAAAATTTTTTTATGATAAAACTCCTGCTATGGGATTCTAGAAATGCCATTTAAAATAGTAAAACCAACTTTAAACACATTTAGACATTGAGAATTTTTCCCCTTTGGCTGCAATTGCTGGGAGAATTTTTAGGGATACAGGTTGGCTAAGCTCCAACCTGTAAACAGGGCCCTGGTGCCTGGACTAAAATTCACAAGACACTAGAAAAGTTTCATGAATTTCAGTGGCTTTTTATTCTTGGTATCAGAAATCAAGAACTTATCTTTACACATTTTCTTAAAACAAGTCGCTGGCATGGTTCAGTCTTCCCCCACTCAGTGTCTCCCTCAGCGGCTCCCAGCTCTCACCCCGCTTCTTTGGGTGGAAATGCAGGAAAATCTCTCTGTGGCTTTAAATGAGACATAGACCAACACTGGCAGGGAAGATTTATTTATTTTTTTAATATCATTGCATAAAGAACTTTATTTAACTGCATGAGTTTGAACTGGGGGGTGGGGTCTGCTTGGTTGGTTTTGGGGTTTTGGCGGTTTTTTAAATCAATATAAATGCAAATAAATCCAGGAAAAAAAGTATTTGACTTACAATTACACCTGATCTCCATTAACCTAAAAAAACCTGTTTCTCAGCTCATTTATAAGTGGGGTAAATCTTTACGTGATGGAGATGTTTTCTTTAAAAATGAATGAATGAGATGTACTTCAGGTCAGATAACATGGTATATTTTTCGAGGAAAAGATAGGCAACTATCCAATGTATCCACTATTTAAAATACCTTATGTTACACCTTTCACCATTGCAAAATAGTTGCAATGAGCAACATTTTTGTTGTTAATATTATTTTCAAAATATTTAAACATCTGATGGAAATGCCCCAAACTGAAGGCATATTTCCATTCCCTTTTATTTAATTTTCTTCAACAAGTATATTGCAAAATAATACTGTTACTGACAGAGAGAGATTTTTCCAAGCTGCTCCTCCAGCCCATATGCCTGTACCTACAAACAGTCATTTAAATACGAATCCCAACACATATTCTCCTTATAGACCTTGAAGTCTCATTTGGAGTTTAAATAGAAATGTCATGTGAATAAATATATACCTTGGGTGTTTTAAAAGCTGAGATCTGACCTGACGTGCAAAGAGCTGTTGCAGGGAGTACACACAGACATTTATGTCTCATCACTTTTCAGCCACTCCTAGCACCAAGCTTGTCACACATTAAAATCCACCGGGCAGCTTCAGTGGAAAAAGTACTGGAAAGAGCATGTTTGAGTCAAGGTGTTTCTAAACATTAAAAAGCTGTCATTTTTATTTTGTTCTTTTCCCATAATCTGGCTTAGGTGCTGGCTTGAACTGTTTGCCATTAAAAATCACAATGTTGAGCTGGAGCTAATGAAAGTTTAAAATAAATAGAGAGAGATAATAACCCTGCCATACCTCGGCTTCAATATCATATTTTCAAAGCTAAGCAAAATAACAAACAAGTGGCAGAAGACAGAAAGCCAGACCCAAGAATGTTCTTGTCTCATTTCAATCCAAAATAAAATTTTCATAAGGAATTTAAATAATGAAAATCCCGATGACTCCTTGCCCCCAGATCTCACGGTGTTCAGATCAAGGTGCTCTGTGCCTGCTGACTTTACAAAGCATTGGAAGGGAAAAATAAAACGCCTCCTCTTAAAGGTAAGTGAAGAGGCTGGCTGCCCAAACACTTGAACTGGTTTTCCCTCATATAAAAATGAAACATTTCTTTTCATCTTCTCATTTTCAGAAGGCTGAGTGAGAGCAGAAGTAACTGGAGCTCCAAGGGTAAAAGAGGCACATCCACTTCTAACACATGGTGTTTGAACAGAACAGTCAAATGATGTTTTAAATTAAAACCACAGAACAAAAACTACAGCATCTTAGATATTAAGGGCCATATTGCACTTTCTGCTTCAAAAGTGAGAGAAGCGACAACTAAGTACATCTCTAGCAAATACCAGGGAGGAACAGGGCTCCCTAACTACTTCGCCCTGTTTCAGCTCTGTCCCAAATTACCTGAAGTCTCACAGTCTCCAAGTATTGTACAGCAGTGGCCTTCTCAGCACCTACAAATGCTTACCGTGCTTTAGGCATCAGGACACATGCCTTTAACCCCTGCCACAGCTATTTCACAGCACCAGCAGGAAAACTCAGTGGCAAACTAGCTAATGCTACAGTCACGCTCTTCAGAGAGCACAGAGGTATAAGCAGTGAAAGCAGCCAGTCTCAGAAGGTCTGTCAATGCTCAAAATGACGAAGTCACATCCCACTTCTCCCTGCCTCAGAACACCAGGCACTGGTGATGACAGTCAGGATCTGTGCACCTGAGGTGGTTTTCTGCAAGAAGATGATGCAGGGCTGTTCAAACTGAAACTGAAAGGGGAGCAGTTACTGTCACGGTGCCTTACTATAACACAGCCAATCCTGCATGAATTCATTATCCTGCTTTTAGTGCTCAAGGAATAAAAAAAGGGGATTTCCAGAAACTGGAACTAAATGTGAAATATTGGTATGTCATATGATGAATTTCATTTGTGATGAGAAAGTCTACCTACTGCAATTTACCTTCTGTCTGGGACATTTTATCTCCACACAGAGGAGCAGCCCAAGACTTAAGCAGTTCTTAAAACTTCGAAAAAACTGATTAAGAGGGAGTTAAAGAGTTTATAGGTCTTGTGGGGCTCTGCTACACATGGCTGAATTTTAAGTTCATTGTGGCCTCAAGACAGAAAGTTCAGCTGTATTTTAGCTCTCTTTAAATAATTCTGTTTTCCACCCTTTCTTCAACAACAATTCTTAGAATGATGAGTTGAAAGAGGCCATTCTGTATTAGCATATTTCATAGACTTCTCTGCATGGTACATGTTACATATCTGGCAAACCGTATTATAATTCTGCTCTTTTCCCTCTAAAAACCTATGCAGGTTTTAAGTGTTTGTCTCGCTGAAAAAAAAAAGAAGGCAGACAAGTTTGGCTTGGTTAAGCAAAACTACAATTCTAATCCCATTCCAACAGTTCACCATCCTCCCTTCTCTTACTTCCGTCAGGAAACCTTTTCTTTGCAACCACCCCTCACAAGTATCAGACTTCTGCAAGTATCTGGGGCGGGAACAAGGGAAAATTGTGTCCAGCTCCTATTCACAAATCAGCATCAGTTTGACTGCTAAATTGCTTAAAATTAAAATAGATTTTAGAAGTACTTTTTAATGTTGGATTTCATATTCTTCACTGTACATTTTGTCCCATCACTCTTGCCTGTACTACATAATACAGATACAGCTGTGATATTATCTGACGGCAGACACATATTGAAATGACATAAAAGGAAAACAATGGGCAAGAGATCTTCCTGAAAAGTTTTTTTGTATAATTATGTAAGTAAGTTAGGGGGGCATAGATTTTTTGGGGGAAAAAAGGGCAGAAAAATAAAGAAGCTCTTTAAAATGAATCTCATGCAGATTTCAAGACAAAAATAAAGGTTTAACTAAACAGAAGTCTCCTGTCCCAAAAGAACTCTGAATTCAGCTTAATTTTTATTATTGCCATCTTCCTGTCCAGGGATTTACAAAAGCAGCTCTACTTGTTTACAGGGTAAACAGCATATGAAAGATATGAAATTAGTCTTCCTTTTTCCCCCCCCCCCCCAGATGAGAAGTTGCATATCTTACACTTACAGTGTCGGTTTTGATGAAGTGTAAGCTGCAAACTGCTGTGTGAAATAGTTTCATGCTTCTTTCTTAGACTCCTTCTTGTTCTAGCAGTGCTAATTTATGAAACCACATCTCTCACGTGATCAAACTTTAAAAATCACTCTCATTTTAATGGGAAAACAAATTTTGCATCTAAATGACAGTTTCTGTCCTGTAATCTCTGTGCGGGATCCAAGCCCAGCTCTCTGTGTTTGCAGCCAGTTTAAAATTTCAAAGTTCCAGCTATTGTCTGGATTTTTTAGTCTGAAGCCCCCCCACATACTAGCACCACCACCACTTCTCTTGAAGACTTGTACAGATGCCTCGAGGCATCTTTCAGCAACAGTATCAGATTTGCTTATAGTGCTGAAGCAATGTTTTCATGGTCTGTCACCTTGATTTTATTAAAGGTGTTGGGCTAGGCTATTATCCAATGCTGGAAAAGTCACCTATAGAGGCTTTAAATTAGGCTAGGAATTTAGAACAGCCAGCCCATAATAGAGTTTTCTTTGCATTGCACAAACAGTGTTTTCACAGTTAGCCTAAACCAGAAAGATGCTTTTCAGGTACTTCTGGCTCTACACTTTTACAGTTTGTACCTCTGTGCCTTAGATTTCACCACTCTTCTTCACAGAGCCTTGACTTTGCTTTCCCAGGGTTTTTATTTCTCCTGCTCAATAAAGCACTCGGTGCTGGAAAGCACTCCTTCCAAATAGCTGTGTGCCTGGCTTAAATTCATGGCATCATCAAAGCATTATTTTCATAAACAGCCTGATTATTCATTGCTTTAAATAGAACAATTTGGGCTTATTCTATAGCTTCAATACACATTTGCTGTTTTGCTTTGCTTTGCTTTAGCCCAGTAATGTAAATAAGAATAACTTGACATCAAAGATTTCCTAAGAGCTGTAGGAAACGCAATGTGTGTGCAGGTGCCTTGCTCTGCTCTGGAATTTGGGGACTTCTTTGTTGCAAGGAGGCTAGGATGGTGTTTTCCAAAAGGGTGAAGAACATCTTCATGAGAAACAGGGATTTCTACCAGGGCAAATTCCGAGGTGCTGGGTTAAATGCAATATTTCACTAAAACTGAGATGTTCTTATGTACCGACATAAAGTGTTTAGTTGTCTGCTGTTTATAAAGTGAAGGCAAAGCAAGTGTGTGCAACGGGACCCACATGCAAAGCAGAGGGATTGTGTGTGGTCCGAGTGGACTTTTTTTGTCATCCTCTTTGGGAACCAATTCAGGATCTGTTTCTGTTGGCAGTTTCCTCCTGTTGTGAATATATTAGTGCATTTCTCAAGGCCTCTGCACAGCTGAAAGGCTAGTAACTTAAGCCTGGAGTATGACAGACAATCATCTTCCATCAGTTCAGACGTGGGTGATGGGACAAAAAAGAAGAGATTACATCTTTGAAAACAAAGGAGCTAATGCAGGCCAAGACCAGCCAGTAGTCTGTAATCTCTGCTTAACCATAAATGTACAAAAATGTCTTATCTCTGGTTTTACAAAGTTGTGCAAGAGTGGCTGCAGCTCTAGGGCACACCGGCCAGCTATAAGTGGTGGCTCAGAAAAATGACAAGACTGAAAGAAGCAGCTTAGGGAATGAAAAAATACATCTCGTAAAATTCCAGATAGAAAAAAATTCTCTGACCATCGTTGCTTTTAACTAGTTGTTTTAAATGTTTCATTTCACATTAAAAAGAGATTTATGCAAGACGTGAGACTTTAAAACACCCAGCCAGTAGAAACACGCAGTATCGATTCAAACACCCTGTTTTGCTGCCCATGCCAATGGATCATGAAGATTTAATATTTACATTAATTCTTCAATGAGCAAAAGTCAAGTGCCAGTTCTTTAATGCAAACCTCATTGCAATGTAAATGTGCCACAAACTCCTCCTACAGTTCACATCTGCAAATATTATTTAATACTGAAGGAGGGGGAGGGAATGAAAGCAACTCATACTGAATTTCCACCAAGGAAGAGGATGCTCTGCGTATCTCTTCTGTTAGCAGTTTGCTCAACATCCCTGGGTTTGCGGGAATCATTTCCTGGTGAACACATGGACTGCGTCTCATGGGTGCACAGTGAGTGTTGCCCCAAGCAGCACCTTCCCTGTCCCTCAGTAGATGCCATCCCTTTGCTTCTCCCTCTCCTTGTTGTTTTTTTTTTTTTCTTTTTTCTTTTTTTTTTCCCCCAGATTTCCAGATTCAGGACTGAAAATGAAGCGTAAATCTTACTGCCTAATAACCACGGCAGTTACTTCAATAAAATGTTACTTAAAAGTCAATGGACTGCACATGTTAAAGACATTAGAGCTGTTAACAGACCATTGTAAAGTAAGCAGAATCTTTAATAACCTGCATGTAACGTGTAGCCCCATGATTTTTGGTGCAGGGTAGGCTGTGAGCCAGGGCTGTCTATACTGGGGCTCCCAGCAGAAAATCACTCCTGCATTCCTTGCTCCAACAGTGAAAAAGGGGAGACCATGGTAAACACCAGGCCCTGAGGCTAGCTTTGAGCACAGCCAAAGCCCTTATTTCCCCAAGCTGAAGTGGGGGGCTGGGATGGCCAGAGAGATGCTCACTTTCAAAGAGTAGTGGAAGGTCCCTGATCCTCATTTAGGGCTCATTCTCAAGCAAAGGCATAGGAAAAGGAGCAATTCTCCTGCCTGATGACAACACAGTTCTGACATTGCAGTGTTTTGTAGGAGCTCTTTGAGGGAAACCTTGCCCAGGAACTGATCTGGGCAGGCAGCATCAAAATGATGCCAAATCCAGGGAGATAGTTTCAGCTCCTTTACTCCTGCCTCACTTCCATCCCCTCCACAACAGTGGGAGGTGCTGCTAAAGACTGTCAAAGGAAACATGCTTCAAATCAGCTTTGTCCTTGCCTCTGAAGTCTTCTGCCTGGTAGAGAATGTACGTGCTCACAGACCAGCTGAGCCTTGGACATTCTACATCTTCACTATTTTCTCTGTCTTCTGCTCTTCTTTATTTTTGGCTAGAGTCTTCACACCCCTCACCCCTCCAAAACAAGACTGAAGCTGGAAAAGATAGCAAATGATTGTAGTTTTAATCTTTTTTCTTTTTTTCTAAATGTGCTGAAGTGGAAACATTTATAAATAAGCTGGAGGAGGATTTATGCATCAGACTGCGATGATCTGCATGTGTGAGCATGAGGCATGCAGCCAAATTTACACAAGCCAGAACATCCGCCTCCCCCCCATCTCCCCACATGCACATGCACGCCTGCCCTTGCCAGCATAAAATGGATGTACTGGCCTCATAATTTACACCAGCACCTTCTTTGGCCCTTTCCAGATGCACACCAGCATCGCTGAAATGTTGAAACTGAATGTGCCTAAGCTGTCATCTCCAAGTCTGCCTTTGACAGATGAGATAAGTATTTTGCTTTGCCTCTCAAATGAGTACCTAATTGCCATGGTTGCTGTTCTTAGCACACAGAAATAAGAGATACAAATATGAGAGATCTGCTGGGACATCCCAGAAGTACAGTCTGTCTGCAGCAAATTAGTTTGCTCACTGTTATCTCTGATTCAAGTGCTCTCCAAGCAAGAGCTGCATAATTTTTTTGTCTAAGGCTACCTCTATAGACTCCATAGTTGGGAAACTGCCAACCAAAATTTCCACCTCAGGGTTTCGCAGTCAAGTTTTGGCCCCTTGTCCCACCTGCAGCCCTGCAGTATACCTCCAGTTCTGTTATCATATTGTCACATCTTCCAAACAACTTTGCACTGTCCTGTAACTCAGGCGTAAGCACACATGACCTATCAACGTGGCTCAGTATTAACTCAGCCTCTGCTCTCCTCTGATGCCTTCCGATACTCAACACATTTGTTTGACAGAGACATAGAAACGCACACAACAGATAAGTGTGCAGTTCCAATGAGATCTCCCCTTATATGAAATACAAGGCTGGCTTTCAAACGAGCTGATTTTGCTGACTCACTGTGCTGGAAATGCTGCTGTAATTACTTCATTCTCAAGTATTTTTCAGCCAGCATATGTTTATCTTAGGAGATAAAGCAGCTCATCCCATCTCTTTTTCAGCTTCTCCTTTAGCACTAGCTAGCACAGCACCCATGTCAGGGGTTTTGTGACCAGCCACATTCCTGGCAACCCCCTTATGCACACCATGGCTGCATTCAGCACTATGTAGTATTAACACTTTCCAGGTTTCTCCCTTTCCAGATGATGTTATTTTAAAGCAAAGCACTGTAAATATTTTTGAATTCTTTCAAGAATATTTTGAAAGCTGTCTCTCCTATCCCAGGCAATTCTGAACTAATTTTGAGGCAAGGTTTTATGAAGCCCTACATCAAATGCTTGAGTATTTATTATTTGTTATTTATTTTGCCAAATGTCTCAAATGCATCTATAGGACACAGTCCAGTGCTCTGATGTATATGCCAAATACCATAAAGCTGTCTCCATGCAATTTAGAGAACTCTTTGATTATGCATGCTTTGGCTATTTTTTTTACTTAATAATGATCTGCATACTTAAATTGCTCTAAAAGGTTCAACATTTGTTGGTTTTAAGTACCTCAAGAGTCAATACAGTAATTTTTCATACTTACAGCTCCAGACTATACGTGATGGTTATTGATTTCTTTCTCTTTTCTCTCAGTCTCCTTCAAAGATTCTTCTTTGCTTTGACTTTCCGAAAAGCACACTTGTATAAAGGGGAAGAGTTGACAGCTTTAACAGTTTCTTCTCTTCTCAAAACAACAGACTGCATACCCTTCTGTATTTGTATTTGAGCATGTGAAGGAAAAAGGGAAATATAACCCCATTTTCAAGAAGGGGAAAATGGATGAGCTGGGGAACTACAGAGCAGTCAGC